>APFE031022721.1:10776-66081 GCA_000404065.3 Pinus taeda | reverse complement strand
ATATATAAAAATAGTAAAAAAAAAAATATACCTAATAGTACCAACGGTATTCACAAAATTAATCTTCTTACAAAAATTAATGAGGTTAAAATCATGATAGCTAAAAAGAAATGCCCATTAATTTCTAAATATACATTCAGAATATATTTTCTTTCTTAATGTTAACCTTTCGGCACAAATATCAACGAGTTTAAAGTAACAATAATGAACGAAAACAAATTTACTTAAACAATGAAATTTTGGACATGTTTTTCAGGTGCAAACTACCCTACACTCAAAACATACTTTCCTTTCATAAATTATTATTCAAGTTTTGAGATGTTTTAAATGGGTTTAAAATATATTTTCATTTTATACACTTTTATCTATCTCATACAACCATTGATCCAAAGGAAAAAATAATCCTTCGTGGAACCTTTTGTGAGCCGACGTTTCTCATTTTAGTCGGCAGTAGTCTATAACGCGACTTTTTGAAAGCCTTTCCGGCGGATCTTTCCGGCGAAAATCCAGCAGCAATTCATTGGAATTCCATGTTTGATAGCTAGTTTTTGCACAATCAATGGCTCCCAGGGGTTTTTCATGGCGCTGAATCCAAATATGCAGTTAAAAAACCATTTTAACTGCTAAAAATCAAGATTTAACCTCATTTCTTCCGCCGGATTCCGTCACCGAAATCTCCAAAAAGTCGCATTATAGACAACTCCTTTTAGTCGAGGTCGTCGACGTCAATGAAAATCTCGTTTATTGTGGCTACATTTCCTGTAAAATGTTCGAACTGTTGTTCCACTTCTGTTTCAACGAGATGAACATCTGTCATACAAAAGTTCATGTGCTAAAAGTCATTTTTGGGAATGAAATTGTTTATAAATAGGTCGCATCCTGAATTGAATCATTTGAAATTTCTTGAATATTACATGTTTTGAAGCGGTGACGATGTAGCCGAATAATAAGCTCCTCCTCGGGGGAAATGTTTATGCGTTTAATGTTGGACAAATACAGTGCACCCAAAGTAATCTGCAACTTTATTCACACTGCTTGACACTTGAAAAACATATTCTCGTCACATAGTTAGTGTATCAATAAATATTTATGTTGGCTTTAATACATATCTGTTGAGATTCACCTGTTTTTATGGAAAGATGCCTCCATCCGACATTGCTGTGAAATGTATTTAGGCATAATCATATCTTTTTGGCAATTTAGGCACCGCAATTGAGTGGTTCTTTTGAGTAGCAAGGAGATCCGCTCATCTTGGATATTCTCCTTCTATAAACCCTTAAAAATAACTCCAGAGTCCATGATCTCCTATGCTGGGAATAAATATAGTATTGGCCTTGTCAATGGTCTTTCGCAAGGCCATTGACTACACTTACAGAAGATTATATTCATCCTGCGGGGCAGAAGATGGAAGTCGGTGGTGGAAGGGGACGTAATGTAAACTGGAATCCATGCCACACTTGTATTTGCAATTGTTTGTAATAATGAAAAAACTTGCCCAAGATTCCGCAATAAAACCAAAAACATCAAGTGTCTTTCACCCTGTAGTTATGGGCTAGCTCAAAAAGGAAGAAACATATTGCTAAAAATCCTGCCTTCCAGGTGTTCATGTGGCACGCGAGGTGTTAAAAATTCAAATTTCAAACGATCGGTATTGTGTTTAGAAGGCTTTAATTATGTTCCGTCAAATAGTGGGAGAAGATACAGATACAGATACAGAGTGTGAAGTACAATGAAAAGATACAAGGCGGAATAGGGTCCAGATTGCAAATTCTCACCAGTTTTCTGACTTCTGCAACATAATGGGTTTATCTATTTATGTAAATGGACGTCAACGGAGACAGAGAGGGCCCGCTGGCCACATCGACAAGCCCAATGAATGTGCAATCAAGATAAGCTCGGTGGTACCAACTGGACGAAGGGATGGCCTAGTTTTAAAAATAGTTGACATGATCATTCCAGCTCCAACATTTTCCATTGACATTGTGCCAAGTGCGTTTCCATCTGTTGCTTTAAACCTATCAGATCTAACAAAATTTCTTGGTAAGTAGATCTCTCAGATTTAACAAAATTTCTTGGTAAGTAGATCTCTCTTATAGTTAGAATCTTTATTGTTTAAATTTTAGGTTTTTGTTATATTGTATCTATAATATGTAGATCAATTGGTTTGTGTGGAATTTAGTCTTATGAAGTAACATGTTCAAATTTAATGAGAAAGGGTTGTTTCGTTTTATTATTTGTTTGTGAGAGAAAGAGAACACACTATAGGTTTATCTCGGTGTGGATTCTTCAACGAAAAGGTTGATGATTTCCAGGATAGTGAACACACTATATGTTTCCCTCAGTGTGGATTCTTCAACGAAAAGGTTGATGATTTCTAGGATAGTGAACACACTATAGGTTTCCCTCAGTGTGGATTCTTCAACGAAAAGGTTGATGAATTCCAGGATAGTGGTATGGAAGATCCATCCATGGACCCAACTCTTGTGACATCATTGAAGAAAGTGTGCCCCCCTCTAGACAAAATCATAGATATACAAAAAGATCCAAAGTTTTTTCTCAATGGCACCAAGGGCTGTTGGAAATTGTAACTAGTTTCAGTCTTCATAATTTCCATTTGTGTCATGTCATTATGTAATTCTTATCTATTATCAAAAGAAAAGAAAATAAATTTTGATTGTAAAAGAAAATTTACTTATTGAAGCAAGGGTTTCATGCCCAAAGTATTTGGTTCCTAGGTTAAAGAACTCATTGAGTGCTATATGGTTTTAGTCTTGAGTCAAAGTCTTTGTCATGATGTAATAGACCCTTATTGGGCTCATGTGTCAAAAGAAAAATATCAATTTTGTATTTGTAAAGTGTCCAAAAAGGGCTCCAAAGACAAGTCGACCAACCCTGCTCATGTCATCCTAGAAAGGGCTATTTGAGTCACTCAGATAGTTATATAAAAAGGATTACATGACTTCATTTGGATAAGAACAAAAGTGTGAGTTCATCTGATCTGATCCGAGGACAAGTCAACAAGAATACAAAAACTAGAAGAGCCTAGAATAGAAGGAAAGAATAATTGAAGGTTTCACATCTCTCTTACATTCACTTGGGATGTCTTGTACATGTGAGAGAGCTAACATTGTTTACATATTTTAAGTTGCAGAGGCAAATTGAATAGGATGAAGGAAGGTTGGTCAACTTTTTCTTTGTGGAAGCCTCAGTCTAGTGATTGGTCTTGGAAGTCTCCTTTGAAGTTGACAAAATGAGTTGTGTTGGGCTTTTCCCTAGCGTGGAGCCTATATTTTGTGTTCTTGTTTTGGCACTTCTTTAATGATATAGAATATAAACATAATCAATTTAAAGATCAACCTAATATCGCAAGTAAATTTAAAGTAAAGGAAAACAATAAACTAAAACATTTTTCTCTAATCGATTTTCCAACATGGTATCAGAGTTAAGATCAAAGAAAAGACAATTGGAAAAATAACTGTATCTAGATTTTGAAGAATCTTGACAACCCTCCTAGGTTGCAGATCTGATCTAAGGAACTCTCAAATTTGGTTTTGTACATTTGTTCTGAAGTGGCACTGTAAAAGACCGAGGGACCTATAGAGATCTAAAAAAATTTTAAAGTCATCGTTTTTAGAGAGCTTTACCTTCATTTTGAAGATCTGAAAAAGACATTATAAAAGGCCTATAATAGAAATAAGGGACATGTACATAGTTTGAAATCTAACTTATTACAGGAGAAATGAGCTAGAAGAAACCTATTTTGAGCCATTGTTATACATATTACATGGATATATACACGAACCTTCCATTGAACAAAGGTCACGTACATCACCATGTGTAAGAATATGAGAAGGTTCTTTGTTGTTTTTAAAAGTATTTGGGGAAAGACTTGTTTATTGTTTTTTAAACCAATGTTTCAAACTTTCTAGATGAGTCCGTCATCAGGGAAATTGCAGTCCACAATTGAGATGCACGAGACTGAATAATTTTGAGAAATTTATAGTCGTATGAGGAAAGAATGAGTCATATAGGTTCATAAATATTTTAATTTTTTATTATAAAACAAAAAAAAAACCAAAATAATTATGAACCGACATGAATCATTATTTCCTCATATGACTATAAATTTCTCAAATTATTCACGCTCATGCATCTCAATTGTGGACTGCAATTTCCCTGATGATGGGCTCACCTAGGAAACCTAAAACATTGGTTTAAAAAACAACAAAAAGGTTTTTCCACAAATATTTTTAAATTCAACCCACTAGTATGGATTCACTCTTCATTGTTGTTTTTCAAGATACAAAGTAAGAGACATAATCTAGGCCGAGGAGGGAGGATGAAAGTCTTGTCCTGTAAATTTCTATGAGAACAAATTGAACTTCAATAGGACATAAATAGTCATATAGTCCAGTGAAGAGAATACCTAATCAAAGAATCTAGGTCGCAAATGTGTGCTAATAAGTTGAGGAAATGGAAAAGCTAAGAAATTTCTCCTAAAGAAACCTTATCATCATTTTTTGAAGGCTTAGTCCTGCAGCATTTAGAAAGGCCTCGATTCCAATCATGAAGGGCTAAAGGCTCAAATAAATAGCTAAACCTTGAGCATATTAGATGAAGTGTCGACTTGGTGGTTTGGAAAATATCCAAGTATGAAAATTTTGTGGAAGTTTGAAGCTGAAGGAATACTAAGCTTGAAGGACAATAGTTGTCACTTATTTAAAGAAGCATCTATTGGTCACCTTGAGAAGAAGCATTTTCTTCTTGGTTGACACTCTCAAAATCATCAAAATACAAACTTTAAATTATGGCATATTTGAAGTAATAGAAAGATCATGACAATAGTAGAATTGAGAAAGTTTTGGAGATATTGAGAAAAGTCTTTATGGCAGAGGTATGTAGTCCGTAAGGTACATGCATTTAATTTTTGCATAGTTAAAATCAAAGTTTTGCCTTTACATGTGTTAGGATTTTCTATGTATGTCTTGATTATAGGGTTTGTAGTCTTCATCTTTTGAAACTAGGATTAAAAACCCTAGATGGTGCTTGAAGTTTAAAATGCTTGTCAAGTGAGAAAACCCTGACTAGAAACACCAGCACTTTATTTCTAAGGTTTGTAGTCTTCATATTGTTGCAGGTTTTTTATTTTGTAAAACTATTGTTGGTACTTGGAAACCCTAGTCAATATACAAACCCTACCCTAATATGTTTTTTCCCTCATAAAAACCCTAGCTTTTGGTTTTTAAGGTTTGTAGGTAGTTTAGGGTGAACGGAAAATCCTAGTGAGGGTAGAATTGGATTTGAGATTCAAACCCTAGGATTGGTGTTTTATCAAAAGACTTAGGATTTGGATTTCAAAACCTTAGGATTTCTGCCTCTCTAAGCTTCCATGGAAACCCTAGAGTGACAAATTTTTCTTCATGCACTTGTACTTTTATATTTTGGTTGGTTGTATTTTCTATCAAAGATTGTAGGTAAGAGCAAAATGAGGAGGAAATAAGCAAAACAACTATTGTGCTTGATGATGACTCCTTGGAAATGATGATAATTATGGAGGGAGGGAACTGAAAGGACCATGAAAATAACTAATGAATAAATGAAACTTCTCGTTAGAATATATATCTACTAATGATAAACAACATAGTATAATCCCTGGAAGAAAATGAAAACTTGGTAATTAAGTTCAATGCTTGGTGAATCTGATGCAAAAAGGAAGACTCGTGTGGAGATAGACCATGAGGATGTTGATGAGAAAGAGGTCATGATGAGATAAGTTTTATATTAATACTTTTTGTTGGTTATCTTGTTAATATATATTGTTTTTCTTCTTGGAAAGATGTTAGGGGTACATGATGACAAGACAAGTTCAAATATGTGGATATTGAGGGAAAACTCAACATCTGGTACTTGGTATCTATGAATATCAAGAAGTGCGCATCTTGGGATTTTGAAGGTAGCAATGTGAGAGGATAACTTGAAAGTCTAAAAGGGAGATCACTTTTGTAAGGAATCTACGATCAACTTGAAGTTTAGGAAGATTATATAGAAATCATTCATTGATAAAGTGATGTGGAAGATGGATGACCTAAAATTTGTCATGAGAAGATGGCTATGTGATCCATAATGTCATGAAAGGATGCATGCTTTGTACAATGTGATGTAGAGGAACGAGGGAGACATGCAAGCTATGAAATACTAGTGAGAGGACTTGTGGCTGTGAATTCTTTAAGGAAGTTGGAACCTCCTCTAATTTTGAGAGGGAGTAAAATGAATCTCCTTGAATAGTAGCAGGATCTATTCTCTAATTGAAAAGAGAATAGGAATGACCTCCCTGATTGAGAGGGTGTATGGTTGGGCACTGGTTATCCCTATGTCATGTACTAGACCAGGACTAGCAGTGTTAAGTCTAGTGCATGCATCACGAATAGGGAGGTTGATAACTTGTTTGGTTCTCCTTGTGTGAGGTACTTTAATGGATTAGGAATAATGTCCTAAGTCAAGTGCATAGACATGGATAAGGAGAATGTTGGATTGGCTAAGCATCTTGGACATACATTCTTAGAGTCATGTAATGTGATGGATTAGGATGGAGTTCCTAATTCACATGGAGTTGGACAAGAATGGTTCGATGGTAGGATTACTATAGATATCCTAGGCGTAGTATGTGCCATGATAAGGCAGTATGGTGTCCTATGGAATGCCTCCTAGCATTGTGTTCTAACCTTGTGATAGATAGAGTGTACCTATCAAGGTTTTGGGTAATGTAATAATTCTAGCTATGATGATTGATGCTTATTAATCTGGTTTTGTTCTTATAATAAATTTTTAAAATGGAGTAATGTCCTTGTACAAGTTGGACAATTATGAATAATTCCCTAGTTAAGAGGAAGTGTTGGAAATTGTAACTAGTTTCGTTCTTCATAATTGTCACGTGTGTCATGTCATGACATAATTCATATGTATTATCAAAAGAAAAGAAAATTAATTTTTATTGTAAAAGAAAATTTACTTATTAAAGAATTAGTTTCATGGTCAAAGTATTTGGTTCCTAGGTCAAAGCACCCATTGACTGCTCTAGGGTTTAAGTCTTGAGTCAAAGTCTTTGTCATGAAGTAATAGGCCCTTCTTAGGCTCATGTGTCAAAATAAAAATGTTATTTTTGTATTTGTAAAGTGTTCAAAAAGAGCTCCAAAGACAGGTCGTCCAACCCTGATCATGTCGGCCTAGAGAGGGCTACTTGAGTCACTAAGAAAGCTATATAAATGAGGTTACATGAATTCATTTGGATGAGAACAGAAGTGTGAGCTAATCTAATCTAATCTTAGGACAAGTCAAGAAGAATACAAAAACTATAAGAGTCGAGAATAGAATGAAAGAATACTTGAAGTTTTTTCATCTCTGTTACATTCACTTGAGACATATTGTACATACGAGAGGGCTAATATTGTTTATAGATTTGATGTTACAGAGGACAATTGAAGATTTTGTTCTTGGATGAAGGCAGGCTAGTCTACTTGCTCTTGGAGGAAGCCATAGTCTAGTGTTTGGTCTTGGAAGTCTCCTTTGAAGTTGATAAGAATAGTTCTTATGGGCTTTCCCCTGTTGGAGCGGTTTTTCCTTGACGTGGAGCCTATATTTTGTGTTCTTGTTTTGGAATTTATTTGATGATATAGAACACAAACATAATTAATTTAAATATCAACCTAATATCACAAGTAAATTTCAAGAAAAAAAAAAACAATAAATTGAAACATACTTCCCTAATCAGTTTTCCAACAAGGAAAACCTCTTATCTTTTGATAATAGTTTTTACCATGAAGTCCTTCACAACAAACAGATCCTCAAGGAGAGATACGAGCAAAGTGTAGGAAAATCAACAACTAATTATAACAGAAAATGAATATTTCTATCACATGGAAAATAGAAAATAAAGTTTATCTCAAGAATTTTGGAGCATAGATCTCTAAATTCTGAGGGAGGATTGAGGTTATACACAATAGATGGATATGTGGAGGAGGTATTGAAACCATGTAGATGGTTAAGTCTCATTAGATCCATAGCAAGTTCCAACATTCAATTGCATTCTCTCTACTTTCTTGGAATTCTTTTATTACGATACAATGGAAACAATCCTCTAGTTTTACTTTTACACAATTCGGAGTTCGTTTTCATGGGTGGTTGTACTCCCAAATGCCATTATAAAAACCTCAAATTAGTTGGTGTACACATATGAGGTTATTCTAACAAGTACAATAAACAATGGTTGAGTGAATTAAATAAATCCTTAGCTCTAAGAATGGATTTCCCCAAATAAATGGCTCACCATGTTAGAAATTAATGGGGGGGGGAGGAGAGGAGTCTCCCTCAAAAAATCAGTTGCAGAGTTCAAATATTTAGTTGCAGCGAACAAATCACAACTCCACAGAGGCTTAAAAACACAGAAATTTAACGCAGAGGAAGACAGAGTAAAAAAGAGTAACGTTGGGAGAAACACAATAAAACTTTAGCTTATAATTCTTAATGCATGAAATACATTCATATGGAGGTTGCATCTCCTTCACAAGTAAAATGAAAAATCTTACTGCGCTTCACTAGGGGTCGTGGAGTAACAGATAGTAAAACCCAGTAATTGTTGTTTTCACATACCCACCAAAATTTGCTCCATGATTTTCTCCTCTCTACCTCTCACACTTACACCCTCAACTCTCTCACTTTCATACAAAATACTTTTACATTCCTATTTATCTAAACATGCATTTTGGAGGCATTAATACATGACAAAGAAAACCATTAAGATGTAGGATGGGAGATTGTACAAGGTAAGTGATTTTATGAACTTGCAGAGGTTGCGGACTACAAGTAAGAGTTGCGCAGAAAATTTTTGACCTTACATATTCACCAAACCTTCATTAAATACACATTCCTTCTTAAATTCTTTATGTGTGTTACGAAATGGTTTGACGTGTTGCTGAATGGAAAACTCGTACTCTTACTCAGAACTTCTATCCTTCAGCCTATAGACAAAATCCACAACCTGCAAAAGTCAATTGGGCAAGTATGGTTGTTTTAACGTGGTGGTTGGGATTGATTTTCCAACACTCCCCCTTTGTCACAACTGTCACCATGGACAATTCCCTAACAATATCTAAGATTAAAAAAAAAAATCATGCGCCAATGCCTTTGTGAAAAATCAGAAAGTTGTTCTTGTAACCTATACTGCTGCAACACAATTTCACCATTGTTAATTAACTCTCTAATAAAATGATATTTAGCATCAATGTGATTGGTCCTCTTGTGAAAAAAAAAATCTTTGATAATACAATTGCGGAAGTGTTGTCGCAAAAAATAGTTGTTGTTCCCTCTTGGTCATGGCATAGATCCTTCAAAACCCTTCTCATCTAAATTGCTTGACACGTTGTTGTTGTTGCAGTGACATATTCAAATTATGTTGTTGATAATGACACTATTGGCTGCTTCTTGGAGGCCCATGAAATGGCTCCAAAACCCAAATGAAAAACATATCTTAACGTTCTCTTTCTATCATCGACACTTCCTTCCTAGACACTTTCAGTGTAACCAACCAACCTAAAATCATTGTTGCAGTATACATAATACCATAATCCTTTGTCCCATTGACATACCTTAGAATCCTTTTGGCTGCTAGCGAATGTGTCTCCTTGGGTGTCTCCATGAACCTTGACGCCAAGCTTACTGCATACATTATACCAAGCCTAGTGGCGGTCAAATACATCAATATGCCCACCATAATTTTGTATAACGTCGAATAGACATTACTACTACAATCTTTTTTTCTCAACTTCAATCCCATGACAGTTGGAGTTGGTGCGGGTTTGTCATTCTGCATATTGAACCTCTCCAAAATTTCCACTATATACCTTTCTTGAGAAAGAAAAATGCCATTTTTTATTTCTCAAGAAAAGTATATGGTGGACATTTTCCTGACTTCTTTGAAATCAATGATGAGGCAATCATCACTACCTCTAAAAATCAAATCATCTACACATAAAACAATAATAAAAATCTTACCATCACTCTCTTTGATGTAGAGAGTAGGCTCACCATCACATTTGTCGAAGCCATTGTCCAACAAGTAAGAATCTATTCTTCTTTATTAGGCATGCGGCGCTTGCTTCAGTCCATAAAGAGCTTTCCTCAACCTGTATACCTTGTCTTCTTGGCCTTCTACCTCATAACCACGTGGTTACACAACATATACTTCATCTTTCAACACTCCATTAAATAACATTAATTTTACGTCTATTTTATACACTTTTCATTTATGTTGCACGACAATCGACACCACTGTATGCACTATCTCCATCCTCACGACTGGTGCAAATGTCTCCTCATAGTCCTTTCAGCCTGCTGCTTGTATCCTTTTACAACTAGCCTTGATTTATGCATTTCAATCTTTCCTTCATCGTTTCTCTGTCTTATAGACCGACTTTACTCCAATGACATATTTTCCTTGTAGAAGGTCCATTAATTCCCATGTTTCATCCTTTTCTATTGCTTCTATTTCTTTCTCCATTGCCGCAACCCATTTTTCTTCTTTCACTGCATCCTAAAAATGGATTGGGTCATCTACATGATAAAAAAATGCAAATAAGGAATTCAGCCCAACGATACTCTCAACTTCATCTTGCTCTTAAATATCATTTAAATTTATGTATTTTGGTCTTCTTATGATTGTGGAAGATGAGCTTGGCATGTCACTTCATGTTGCACTTTTCATCGTGCTTGGAGAAGCACTTGCTTGACTGCATGACACTATCATATTATTTTTTTATGGTGTTACTTGTTGCCTTCTTTCTTGCGCTTGAATAGGAGTAGAGGGAGTCATTGTTGAGGAATTTCTTGCTACTGTTAATTCCTCTTTGTGCTCATGTGGTATACATGATTTCACATTGATTGTCGTCTCTAAACTTCCATCCTATACTTCCTCTTCTATAAAATGCACATCTCTATTGATTATGACCTTCTTGTTCGATGGATTGTAGAGCTTGTATGCCTTGGATTCATCACTATATCCAACAAATATGCATTTCTCCCCCTTTTCGTCCAACTTATTCCTCAACTCATCCAGGACATGTGCATGTGCCACACATCCAAACACTCGCATGTGAATGACACCATGGTTTCTTAACACTTTTGGTTGGACACCTATTAATGATATACGTTGCGAAAGCGACAACTTCAGCCCAGTAGTCATTTGGAAAATTCTTTTCCTTCAACATACTCATTTACATTTCCATAATGGTCCTATTCTTCCTTTCTGCGACACCTTTTTGCTAAGGTGTATACCTTGCTGTATACCTTGCCGTAAATTTCTTCTGAATTCCATGCTCCCTACAAAAACGTAGGAGATTATTTGAGATGTATTCGCCACCTTTGTCAGTCCTCAAGACTTTGACGTAGTGTCCACTTTGCTTCTCAACAAGAGATTTGTATTGGCGAAAGCATTCAAACACTTCATTTTTCCATTTTAGGAAGTAGATCCATGTCTTCCTTTTGTAGTCATCTATGAAGGTCAATAAATAGTAGTTACCACCAATTAATAGTGTTTTCACTAGTCCACACAAATCTAAATGTACAATCTCCAAAGGTGTCTTTTCCCTTATTGACTTTCCTGCTGGAAATGTCTCTCTATGTTGTTTGCCAAACATGCATCCTTCACATAGGTTGCCCAATTTTCTATGACTAGCAATCCTTTCACCATGCCTTTCCTTTGTAGCAAATTTAAACCTCCAAATTTGAGATGATCAAATCTCAAATTCCATAATCAATTTTCATCTTTGACCTCTCCTTGAAAGTTTACTTGTGAGACAATTCCACCTTTTCTTTCATCCTCTTGTGAATTCATTGACAGTTGTGCTTGTGCACCTTATTCCTTCAAATCTGATTTTATCTTTAGGGGAAACATTCTATTTCTTGTCATCTAAACTTTTGTAATCAATTGTCTACTTGAAGGCTTATCCAAAATTGTGCTCTCATCATTTTTGAAAAAGACATTGTAGCCCTTTTGCATGAGTTGTCCAATGCTTATGAGGTTATGCTTCAAACCAGGGAAAAAATAAACATCATAAATGTATCTCTTCTCCCCCTTCTTTCTTAGAATATTGACTCTTCCTTTGCCCATGACAGAGAATTTTCTATCAGCCCCTAATGTCACTTTACATTTCACACTTTCATCTAAATTGGAAAACATTTCTATGTTCTCTAACATGTGGTTGCTACACCGTGAATCTAGATACCATACATCACTTTTTTTTTTTTTGTGCTACATTACAAGCTAAAAACGTTCTATCATGGTTCTAATTTTCCTTTGTGAAATTTACACTTGGTTTGTTACTTATGTCATATTGCTTCTTTCTACATTCATTTGCATAATGACCATACCTTTTATAGTAATGACACTGAACTTGAGATTTATCATACCTTTGACCTTGTGCTTGATTTTGGCTTGGGCCTTGACTTGGATTTTGATTGCTACCCCTTCCACTTTAGCTTGAAGGGCTGCCTCTTCTACCTTCATGTGGGCTTATTCCTCTTCCTCTAGCATTTGATCTTCCTCTACATCTACCTTGACCAAATGAAACTTGTGTATTGAAGGCATGCTCCAATGAGGAGCTTTTTGCTCTATTTAGTCTATGTTCATGAGAAACCAGTGATGCATGAAGCTCATCCACTGAAAATTGTGAGAGATCCTTTGTCTCTTCTATTGCCACAACAATGGCATCAAACCTTGCTGGCAGACTTCTCAAAAATTTGTCAACTATTGTCCTTTCCTCAAGTGTCCTAACATGAGACCTGATTTGAGTAACCAACCCAATTACATGTGTAAAGAATGAGTCTACATTCTCAGGCTCTTTCATACAAATTGTCTCAAAATCTCTCCTTAGCATTTGTAGCTTCGCTATCTTTACTTTTGCCATGCCTTGGTAGGCTATCTGGAGGGTGTCCCATGCTTGCTTGGACCTTTTTGTTGTTGCAATCCTTGGGAAAATACTTTCATGAATTTCTTGAAAGAAGTTGAAGAGGGATTTTGCATCCTTCTACTTGTCGTACCTCAACAAATCATTTTTTGCTTAAGACAGAGAAGTGTATGTTGTCGCATCTGTTGGTTCTTGGAACCCATTCTCCATCAAATCCCAAATGTCTTGAGAAGAAAACTGAGCTTTCATTGTTATAACCCAATAATCATAATTTTTTCCATTAAACTAAGGTATCTGAGGATTATTCAAGCTTGTGATTGATGCTGCCATTTCTAAGTGTAAAAAAAACTTTTTTCCTTGCTGGTAAATACGCTCCAAAGAAAAAAATATACCCTCAAAACAAATTTTAACTCCCAATAAAAACACATTTTTTTTCACTAACATAGTTTAACCTGCTCCGATATCATGTTATAAATTAATGGGGGGACATAGGAGAGGAGTTTCCCTCAACAAATCAGTTGCAGAGTTCAAATCTTCATTTGTGGTGAACAAATCATAACTAGACAGAGGCTTAAAAACACATAAATTTAAGGCCCGAGAAGATAGAATAAAATAGAGTAAAATTTGAAGCAACAAAATAAACTTTAGCTTATACTTCTTAATTCATGAAATACATTCATATGGAGGTTGTGGCTACTTCACAAGTAAAATGAAATATCTTACTACGATTTACGCTTCACAAGGGGTTGCAGGGTAACTCCACAATTTTCTCCTCTCTACGTCTCAGACTTACACCCTCGAATCTTTCAGTTTCACACAAAAGACTTTTACATTCGTATGTATCTAAACATGTATTTTTGAGACATTAATACATCACTGAGCAAATTATTAAGACGCAGGATGGGCGATTTTACAAGGTAAGTGGTTTCTTGAACTTCCAGAGGTTACGGACTGCAAGTAAGAGTTGCGTTGTAAATGTTTTACCTTATATATTTACCAACCCTTCATTAAATACACATTCCTTCTTAAATTCTTGATGTGTCTTACAGAATGGTCTGATGTGTTGCGGAATGGAGAAATGTTGTCCTTCAACCTATAGACAAAATCTGCAACCTACAAAAATCAATTAGGCAAGTACAATTGTTGTCAGTGTGTTTAACACAACGGTTGGGATTAATTTTCCAACACGCCATATGTTCTAATGTCAACACTCATGCTTTGAGAATTTAGCCAAATACTACATGTAAGCAAATCAGCTAGAAGTAATTGCGTCATAGCTTTCCAAGCGTGGCTTGAGTGTGCATGGCCATAACTTATAATTGTTCTGGTAATATATTAAAAACCAAATTAGTTATATTACATGGTGTACATAACAATATCACACCAATGACTTAAGAAGTTAAACCAGATCTCAACAAGACTACAATGTTGCTTTGATGTAAACCAACAATTCAATTGAAGGAGAAACCCATCATACTAGTTTGAAGGTAGTTTTCAGTACAACTAGTGAGGGGGCAAATAAGATACTCTGTTTTGGTTGTAAGTTTAATAATCAAACATGGGGAATGGTGGTCAAGAACGAGATGAAAGGAAAATTTTAGATGTGGGAGTCCATTAGCATATATATGTGTAAATAAACTACAATAAATTAGCAATGGGATGATTTGCAAGGTAGTGGCTACGAATATTGTTTCCCGCAAGCAAGATGATATTTAAGGGAAGATTACAGCACTCATTACTAGCCGATGAACTTAGTAACTCATTCTATTAATAGAAATGATGGCTAATAAGTCTCAATCTCTCACCATTGATTTTTTTTGGCTCTTAGATGAGTAACAAGAAATAACGAAAGGTTGTGGATTTGATAATGGTTTGTGAAAATGGCTACGAAAAATATTTTGGATTCTTAATTCAACAAAGAACACATAGAAATGTGCTAATATGGAATAATTAACCAATAAATTTCAACCACACAACCAATTTTAGTTAATCCACATAATAATTAACACATTATAACTATAATTTTTTTTTATCTTAAAGACATGTATAAGACAACTAACATTCAAATGGTTTTTCTTAATATTTATTGTCTTATCAACAAATATAGAGTTACCATGTAATGTGATGGATTTCTAAACATAACAATTTACATAACAAATCTTTCAGTAAAAATTATATAAAAATAGTTCATTTTATTTCTGGAAAAACCAATTAATATAATTTATTTAAAAAAAAAATGAAAAACCAAATCTCAGCATCAAATTATACTCCACCAAACCCCTTTCAAATTGACTTTCCAAAATATATGCATAATTTAATTGAGTCACTAAAAAAATCCAACCACATTCATCCCTTCCTTTCCTATTCATAACAATGGTTTCTATATTTTTTCTCGTTCATGCTTTTTTGATATCATTCCACATAGAAACTTTCTTTCATTCTTATCTTCTTTAGTTTTGGCGCTTGCATTCTCATTTTTAAAACTCTCAAACATTATTGATCGCTTTTCATTCATATCTTCTTGCGTTTTGGCGCTTTGCAGGGTCATTGTTAAAACTCTGAACATTATTGATCGCTCATATAAAAAACCAATCTCATTAATCATTCATTATTTATTTTGGATATATTCCAAATTACTTATCATATAAAATAATATAATATAATATAATAAAAAATATCTGTGTCTTTTTATTATCATTATTTTATAATTTTAAATTCTATTTTTCTTTAATTAAATATTTCACATCATATATATTTCTAGCAAAGTGTTTATCAAAACAGATATATAGGTATTGAGTTTTTCATTGACTTGTTATTAGTTTTTTTACTAAAAAAATTAAAAATCTATCCAAAGTTTAACATTACGAAATTAAATTTATTATTTTTAAAATAAAATTTATTTATATTTATCTCAAATATGATTGGTTTAAATGTCTCCCCTCTTATTGTGTAATGATGGCAAGAATTGAATGTTGTGTACTCTATTATTAATTACTGTGTACTATATCCCTAATTACTATGTACAATAAATATAAATAATTTGAGAAATATCATTATGTATTAATTAATATGTACCATAAACACAAATGGTTTGTAATTAAATTCAAAAAATCCATTTTTTCATTGGTTTAAAGTAATGAATAGTCATGTTTTAAGAGTTTTATTTTCTTAATTTACAAAAAAAAAAAAATTTGAAAAAAAATGTAAAAATAATAAGTGTACAATTTGTACAACTCTCATTATACAATCTATACTCTAATGACATGACATGTGTACTATACTAGCATTTGCACCAAATGTTGCAAAGAAAACGCCGTAAGGTATAAATTCGAAAAGCCTAGTGAGGTATAGAAGATCATTAAATATAAAAATTAGTAAACAAAATATAATAAATTGTTGGGGCAATCATGTAAAGTCTTAACAAACAAATTCATTATTTTTGTAAGCCATAATCACCCTCTTTAGGTAAGGTACGATATCCTTTTTATAAGGAGAAGGACACTGAAAATTTTGAAGAGACATCTATGAAATTGATGGATGTACTTGCGGCGAGCCAGACACTGTTTTATATAATACAAATACTATTTCCATTTAAAAAATAAGAGCGGAACTGCGCGCTCCTGTAGACTTTTGTAACAACCTTGCACAATTTTGAATTGAAAAGGACTTTCTCAAGGATGAAATGCAACTTTACAAGGAGTAAGTTGAGGGTAAAACAATAGCATGCCCTTATGACCTATGGCATCAAATTTGCAAAGGAAGCGAATTAATACCAATGAATTACTATCGAGATTTCCCAAAATATTTATTGATTTGCAAAAATGAAGGATCACAAGAAATGAAATTTATTACCACACCATTAAAATGCAGAACTAAGTCAAGAAATCAAAAAAACTGATACGTGCTTTAATATCTCAATGTTGTTGTGTCAAACCAAAAATACAGTGCAAGAAAGATAGCAATAACACACGGCACAGAAACAAAAATTTACCCTTGAAACTAAATGCTAGAAAACCAACAACAATAGAAGGGTTGTTCAGCTCTTCGTGAATTCAGAAAATGTAGACTACATGATTTGTCTATATCTATAGCTACTCCTGAGTGGGCACTTGAACAACTACCTGGTGATGATCTCTTTCATTTTGCTGGTGAAACTCCTATCCTTTTGGATCAATCGATCTAGGTTAGGTTCATCATGTCCAGAACAATACACTGGGTAGTGTTTGTTGGACTAACGGAATTCAAAAGCATCAAAATACTTGTCGCATCGATGGAATCAAGAGAAATCAACTAACACAGTGAATAATGAAGAAGCAAACTAAACAACTGGCAAAGATTTCAATTTTAGAGCACCTACCTAGTTTTTTTATAAATTGATTTAATTGGGCATTCAGTGTCTCTCTTTATATATATATGAAGTGCATACACACATACACAATGAGTTCTGTAAGTGTCATTTTTCTATACAATACACAATGTACTTGTTACAAATCCTGGGTAGATGATGAAACTATCCCCAGAATCGAAATCTCAACCTATCTCGTAAAGGGTACATGGAAAAATTTTATTTTGTTTCTAACAGATCTTAATCCATACCAAGTGCATTCGGTTCCATCATTCAGCACTGGCAGCCAAGGGCAACCCAAATCCGGAGATGATGGAGTCCTAAAAGGAATGAAGAAACCCTTACGATTGCAGCTATCAAAGCAAAAATAACCTTGAAACCTATTGCTTCCTTCCCCACTGGAAAATAGATTGGAGAAAACCCTAGGCGAGGAGCTCTTCCACGACTTGCAAGTCAATCATGTAGTCATTTAGCAACACACTTCATCATATATTTAGCCCAAAAAACACACTATGTTTGGAAGGAAAAAGAAAATTTGTGATTCATCTAGAGATTTATGTGAACCTTGAATTAATAAAAGTTCAAAAATGAAAAAGAAAAAATTACTTGAGACACAGATATTAGTGAACAATAAATATTTTATAAAATGTATAAGTTTGTCATATTGTAAATGTACCAGAAAAACAATATGCATATTTACTAAGAAATTAGTAAGTACCAGTATGTGTGGTAAAGGGTGTCATTGAGAGCCCATCTAGCAATAGCACCCACAACAAGAAACATGCAGAAATCCAACAGCAGCAAAAAAACTGTAAGAGACTTCACCACTTCGAACACCATTATAATTATAAAATTGTGGCTGCTTAACAAACTATAAGGACTGACCAAAAGGGGCTTAATTTGGAAATGACAAATTACCAATCTATACCATAGATTCTTAATTTACAAAAGATGAGATCAAGCTGACAACAATGGTGGATGGAGATTTTCCGGACTGCCTATTAGTGTGAGAACATATGAAAATGGTCATGAACTTGCTGGTATTGTAGATGCCATTAGAAGTGATGTCTATGTCCAACATCTGCCAGAAAGTCAACATTTTTCCTCCACATTAACTGCAAAAATAAATATGAAGAAATGATGAAACTCAGATTTCCTTTATAGTAAAAATCAATCAGCGACAGAAAGTTATTTCTGGTTCCTCCAGCTTGTAAAGTTAGTTTTGACACTTTGAATAATCCAGACAAAAGCTTGAGAAAAACTTCAATGAGTATTTCTCTGCTTAGCAATCAATGTGGGGATAGTTATATAAAAAATAGTACAGGGATTTGTAAAAACTGTGGATAGTGGCAACAACTAATATATCCTGACATCATGAACATGTCCTCATGTGATTCCAAACCACCCAAAAGTAACCACTAAAATTTCTACCTCATCGGACTACTCCTTTAATTAATATAATCGACACCGAATAAGCCATCGATCTCACAACATTAATGCCAAACATATTTTTTTGGCCTACAGAACATGCGAGCCTGCCAGGTTGAGCGAGTTATGGAATAGACAAATACAAACACGAGTAAGACTACTGTAAATCAATTATAATCACCAAAACTCAAACACCAAAGCTCCAGAGGCCAGAGTTAGTAATGGGACAGATTTGTAATAAAAAAAATCCTAGAAATAAATCGAAAAAGCATGCTTAAATGCTGCAAAACGTGAGATGAATATGCTCAATGATCGTTATATATTAGGAAATCTAGAACACTATCCACATTGTAGAATTTTTTCCATTCCACTCACCAAGCTTGGGGAACCCTTGAATTCTGTATAGTTATCAGATGTTGGTTTTCAACATTCAAATCTTGTTGAATTTATTGTGCTAATCAAGCTCAAAATTTCTGAGTTGGTACAGGAATGGTTTCAGAAAAGCCTATTAATTAAGGAAAGTGTAATGAGAATGGCTCTCTTGGGCTAATTCTCAAGAACAATTTGACATTTGGGTACCAACCTGCAGTAGGGAAGCTAGGTCCCCACATGAGTTTCACCAGTTCTTTTGGGCAATGTGTTTCATTCAAGATTGTCACTTAGTGGGAAGTTTCATGCCCCTTTGCTGAATTTGGAGATTATGTTGCTGTCAATTGATAGGAATGGCAGTTTTGGTTTAGTTTAAGAAGTTTTGGGTACCCTTTAGGCTCACTACTGTGATGCAAATGGATGGGCTAGGGAGCTGCATGCAATTAAAACAAGTGTGCATTATGCCCCTGAATTTGAGTGGTATTGTTCAAAAGAATGCTAATATACCCATTGCGTATTTAGATATAGATGAGCTTTTCTTAAAATCAGGAAGGGCAAATGTGTATGATTTAGAAAGTGATATTACAGTCACTGAAGCAGAGGCTCCACCATTCCTAGCATTGATCAATTTTTTTTTTGGAAAAATAAGGTATAGGTTAAGCTTGACATTAGTAGTTAATGCATTAGAATATAACAATGCAGGGAACAATACACTTCAATGTGGGGTTCTCCAGGAGACAAATGCTAAGTTGGGTTTTTCATCTCATCAGAATACAATGGAGTCCACTGTTACTGTGTCTACAAACCAGTCTGAAGATATGGATCTTGCAAAAGGCATGGATACCCTTTATGGATGTTTGGAGAAGGAAAATGATGGGAATGTAAATAATAACCTGAAATCCAGTTGGAAAAAACCTCCAAGGCCTCCAAGAAGAGCCAGGGATGCTTCCAGGGAAAGGTATATGAATAGTATTTCTGATACATCTTTGCAAAGAAAAGCATGGCTAGAAAGAATGAAACCAACAAGAAACCGCAGTTTGCAAAGCCTTCTTTAGAAAAAACAAGCTTTTGGGCCCTGTTCGTTACTCTTTCCTTCGGTGTTATTATGATAACTCAAGGTAGTCATTCCTCTTTTGCTTCACAATTGTCTCCTTTGAAGTTAAAGAGAAATACCTCTATTAATTAGAGGATCACGACTCTATATTGTTCTTAACCTAAAAGAAAAGAAACTCTAGCCCACAGCCAGTGTATGCATTAGATTGATGTCATTGCAAGGATCATAGAGTTTTATATGTTGGTTTTGTTTCAACATCTTATTCTGAATGTAAAATGCGATTCTCCATTTTCCTTTTTCTACTCTGGAAATTTGATTTTAAGTTTTTGTGTTGGCAAACGTCAGGGACCAAACATAACTTCATGCTTATTATGCACCCATGATCTTACTATGGATTTGGAATAACTGATAGAGTAGTTTCCATGAAAAGTTTCTAATTTCACTCTCTGTTAGGCATATTCACCAAATCTTATTCTCTAATCAATAGTGTCATAGCTTGAAATAGGATTTTCCAATCCTACCGAAATATTTAGGTAAATTTTGCTATAAGGATTGTTATTTTGCAAGACCTATTTTTTACTTATGTTATGTCAGCCTGATGAATTGGATCAGTGGGACAAGCTTATGTTTTCTTCCCTTGTTGCTTGTCAAGTATGTTTTCACAAGGCACCATACGCTGCAAAATTTATCACCAAAATCATAACAAGCAAGTCAATTGTCTATGCACAATTTCACTAGTCCTGTCTCAAATAATGAATCAACACCAGCCAGTGTAAGCCTCTCCTACTCACCATTTCTTTAATTCCTCAAATTCCTATTTTGTTGATATCAGTATAAGTAGGGCTAGAGATTAAACTAGGACTAGGCCAAGGACAATAAGGTTTTTTCTACTACTAGAGATTTAGTGATCCTTAATATGGGAATTCTCATGCTCGTTACTTTTAGGTAGTATTTTTACAGTAAACATATTATGTTAGGAAAATTGAAGACATTCTCTGAGGAATTGGTTGCTATCAAATTCATAATCAATGAACCACCTATAGTTGATTGTTCTTATGTTGACTGTAGTTTTGGTTAGCTCTTATAATTTGCATCATTAATTGGTTAAAATACATGGAATTTGCTGTTTATTTTTCTTCTTCAACTAATACATAATAATGCCATTTTTCACATTAATGATGACGTGGACATTTTAGGTGGGGCAGTGGTGATTCCTGCAAGTCTGGCCAATCTTACACAATTCACACTTTCTCAAGATCATCAACAATCATTTATTATCATATGTCCCAACCATAGTATCCAACTATCGAGACTACATTTCATTGATAATCACATAAGCAACCATATTAATATCATTCATTCCATGCATTCTAATTAGTTCCATAGACAGGATTACAGACAACATCTCATCAAACTCATATTTCCTTTGTAGTAAAAACCAATCAACTATAGAAAGGTATTTTTGGTTCCTCCGGCTTGTGAAGTTAATTTTTACACTTTGAATAATCCAGACAAAAGCTTGAAAAAATCTTCAATGAGCAGTTCTCTGCTTAGCAGTCAATGTGGGGATATTTATATAAAAAATAGTACAAGAATTTGTAAAAACTGTGGATAGTGGCAACAACTGATATATCTTGATACCATGAACATGTCCTCATGTGCTTCCAAACCACCCAAAAGAAACCACTAAAATTTCTACCTCGTTGGACTACTCTTTTAATTAATAACCTGAAATCTAGTTGGAAAAAACCTCCAAGGCCTCCAAGAAGAGCCAGGGATGCTTCCAGGGAAAGGTATATGAATAGTATTTCTGATACATCTTTGCAAAGGAAAGCAAGGCTAGAAAGAATGAAATCAACAAGAAACCACAGTTTGCAAAGCCTTCTTTAGAAAAAACAAGCTTTTGGGCCTTATTCGTTACTCTTTCCTTTGGTGTTATTATGATAACTCAAGGTAGTCACTACTCTTTTGCTTCACAATTGTCTCCTTTGAAGTTAAAGATAAATGCCTCCATTAATTAGAGGCTCACGACTCTATATTATTCTTAACCTAAAAGAAAAGAAACTCTACCCCATATCTAGTGTATCCATTAGATTGATGTCATTGCAAGGATCATAGTGTTCTACATGTTGGTTTTGTTTCATAATATTATTCTGATTGTAAAATGTGATTCTCCATTTTTCCTTTTTCCACTTTGGCAATTTGATTTTAAGGTTTTGTGCTGGCAAACATCAGGGACCAAACATAGCTCCATGCTTATTATGCACCCATGATCATACTATGGCTTTGGAATAATTTTTAGAGTAGTTTCCATGAAAAGTCTCTAATTTCACTCTCTGTTAGGCATATTCACCAAAGCTTATTCTCTAGTCAATAGTGTCATACCTTGAAATAGGATTTTGCAATCCTACTAAAATCTTTAGGTAAATTTTGCTATAAGGATTGAAATTTTGCAAGACCTATTTTTACTTCTGTTATGTCAGCCTGATGAATTGGATCAATGAGAGAAGGTTACGTTTGCTTCCTTGGTTGCTTTACAGGTACGTTTTCACAAGGCACCAGTACCCTGCAAAATTTATCACCAAAATCAGGACAAGCAAGTCAATTGTCTATGCACAATTCCACAAGTCATGTATCAAATAATGAATTAGTACCGGCTAGTGTAAGCCTCTCCTACCCGCCATTGCTTTAATTCCTCAAATTCCTATTTTGTTGATATCAAAATAAGTAGGGCCAAATATTAAACTAGGACTATGCCAAGGACAATAAAATTTTTTCTACTACTAGAGATTCAGTGATCCTTAATATGGGAATTATCATGCCCATTACTTTTAGGTAGTATTCTTATAATAATCATGTTATGTTAGAAAAACTGAAGACATTCTCTCAGAAATTGGAGGCTATCAATTTCATAATCAATGAACCACCTATAGTTGGTTGTTCTTATGTTGTCTATAGTTTTGGTTAGCTCTTATAGTTCGCATCATTAATTGGTTAAAATACATGGAATTTTCTGTTTGTTTTTCTTCTTCAAATAATACATAATAATCCCATTTGCCACATTAATGATGGTGTGGACAGTTTAGGTGGGCAGTGGTGATTCCTACAAGTCTGGCCAATCTTACACAGTTCACACTTTCTCAAGAGAATCAACGGTCATTTATTATGATATGTCCCAACCATAGTATCCAACTATCGAGACCACATTTCATTGATAATCACATAAGAAACCATATCAACATCATTCATTCCATGCATTCTAATTAGTTCCATAGATAGGATTATAGACAACATCTCATCATAAGAGAACAACACACATATCACATGTATAGATATAATAACACACATGTATATATACATAAGTAGTCTATTCAATAGCCAAAACAGTGCATAGAATTATTAGTTCCCATGCCATAGATAAGACAAGTCATCATGCTAACCAAGGATAGACATCCTAATCATACGCAAATCAAAGTGAGGAAAAATGGAGCTTTACTGATGAAGTTGCCCACTTGCATGCCTCTCTTGCTAAGATTTTTGAAGTTGCCCCTCTTCAAGAAGATAATAATTGTTTGATGAGTATAATTCATTGAAAGAATATTATGACTCCTTGTTGCTGCATCTAAGAAGGATCAAACGATTCAAGGATTTTTGGTTTGCAGACATGACCTTGAGTAAGAAGTCGGTTGATTGTAGCATGCTGAGAAGAAGATTACTGAGCTATCAGGATCATCGACTATTGATTGTAAGACTACTAATGCCAATGTTTTAGTTTCACCTCATGCTTTATTGGCTACTGATGATGCTTCTCCTAGCTTTGATAACCACACTATCAGAGTTGGGTCCTGACTGCTGAGAAAAATGGGATATACACGAAGAGGACTTGGGAAAAATGGACAGGGTATTGTTGTTCCAATTTCCCATATGATACAAACATATAAAGCAAGTTTTGGATATGATGTTGCTTCTACCTCCTTGCCTACACCTAGCCTTGTTGAGCACAGAAAAGTTTTGTTTGTTGCTGGTGGTATTTAGACTGAAGAGCAACCTATTGTTGATTATTGATGATTGTGGTTCACAAATTGATGAGATGGCTATTCCTAATAGGAAAGAACTTGAGAATGTTGTAGCTTATATTGTCACTCATGTTATGACTAATTTGTTGTTAGAGCAACCTACTGCTAACTATGCTAAAATAATTGATGAGGTGGCTATTTCAACTCTTGTTGGAAGTGGTGTTTGTCATTTAGAGCTTGAGCCTGAACCCTCTGTTCCTAAAAATGAGAAATATGAGCCATATCATCACCCTCATAAGACTAAGATAAGTTTTCCCAGGAATCAGAATTATTAGAATAGTGGAAGGAAATGAAAGCTTCAAACCTGGAGCTTTCCCTATAGGGTATGGTGGGCTTGGGTTGCCCGAAATAGGCTGCCCTGACTGAAATTTTATTTCAGCATCATTCATAAAGAAACTACATGATTTGAGTTTGATTTAATTTGTTATGAATGGGGTTTGTTGCTTGATCGAGATCCAAAACAAATCAATTCTACAACATACAATATCGATTGGCAGGTATGCACTGAATGCCTGGAAAAATATATCAACATAAATATGAGGAGGAAATAGTTGATGACTCACCCCTTACTTGAACGGATAGAACGACATAGACATAGACTGAAAAGGCGGGGAGTAATCCCTTCTATATTCTAGCCTACCCCTTTGGACGAAACAACTGATAGGGCCGATTGATTATGCTCCTAGCTCATCAGTAGATCCCCCACTTAAAAGAGTAATAGTATGGAGCCCTCGCTTGTTTTTCGAAAGGTAGGGTGTGTAAGGCTAAAAACGATGCATTCTGGTTATGTCCCACACCCATTTGTTGGCGAACTAGCAAGGCTTTGCCCTGTGTCCTGCGCATGCATGAACACACATCAACTAGATGAACAATATATGTAACATAGTCAAAATAAAATGCTCAACAACACAAGTTACCCTTAGTGGTTATTTCTGTCAGACTCCCAACTTGCAGTTATCCCATACAATCATGCACCACACACTCATGCGCACATGTTTCATCATATAAGAAAAGTGGATTGCATCACTATGATTAGTAGCATCATATCATAACACATGCATATAGATATAAAACATAATTAGAATATAATCACCCCCAATGCAAATTCAGAGGCCATTAAAACCTCATTAAAGCACATTCTTGGATTTATTCTACTAAGCAGCTCAGTCGACCCGAAGTACCAGCGAGCAGACACCGACACCAAGTTGCAGAGCGAAGAACCTTGGCCTTGAAGCTACAGATGCTCGAAGGAACTTCAGGAGGAACCAACTTCAAGATGAACCAAGAGCATAGGGTTCACAGGGGATAGGAGTATGAATTCAATCTGCAAAAAAACAAAGAAAGCTCAATTAGGTTTGGTTCAAAATAAAAGATGGACAAATTCCGCATGAAACACAGAAATTAATCAAGACGATTTCTGAAAATTTACCTTGAGCATTCTCCAAGAAGCAGAAGACTCCTACTTCGCACCCAGTAATCTGGCCAAACCAGGTTCGATTAGACGTCAATACGTAAACAGTAGAAACGAATAGAAGAACAAAAAGAAGAACCAGGTAAACCCCAAACTGTACAATTCCCAGTTTGCAGCAAAGAATACCCTCCTGCAGTAAAGAATACCCTCCTCTGGAGCAAATGTTGATATCCCCGTGTGGACGAGTTGGTTAGGGTAACAGGCGGCTGGGTAATTAATTTTAATTAGCTAATCTTACATTAAAGATTTTTTTAAGATTTTTATAGGTTTTTTAATTAAATTGGACGAGAGACCATTGTTTAATCATCTAACCATGGATCTACGATTAGGATTAGGAAAAAAATGCAGCTAGGGGAGTTGATTTCGAAGGGAATGCCTTATGGCGTAAATATGAGCATTATATAAAAAAAATGGAGTTGTCTTTAGTGCCACTTTTGGAAGTTTTTCCGGTGGATTTCCCATGGATTTTTCCAGTTTAATTTCTCTAAAATCTAGTTGGAATTCATTGAAATCACAAAGATTGATGGATAAATCTTGCACAATAGAAGTGCCCTAAGGGTTTTTCATGTTGTTGAATCCATATATATATATATAGTCAAAAAATAGTTTAAATAATACAAATAAAGATTTCACCTCAAATTTTTTCACCAGATCGAAAACTTCAAAAAGTCACACTATAGACAACTCCTAAAAAATTACCATCATTCAATACTAAATAAATAACTATTAAATTATTATCGCTCTTCAATGTCAATATATATATATATATAATAAACAAATATTCATATAATTATAGTTATGCCATTTAAATATTACTTATCGCATATCCTTTCATTTTAAGATAATGATTGACTTCCTCATTCACTCCACGGGATAGAATTTTTAGAAATTAAAAATATAAATGAATGTAAATGAAATTAACATATCATTATTAGGCTCACAACCAAATGCGAAAACTAAAATAGTTCACACATATATCACAAATACTATTTAATTTCATAATTAGCTTTCATTCTTTCCTAATTAGCTTTCTCGAATGAATTCTATCGTGAATAAATAATGTTATATCAATTAAATTTTATTTAAAAAAAATAATAAAAAATGTGTATTTATTTTAAAATTATTTAAAAATTAGTAAAATATATAAATTAATGATCAGAAATATTAATAAATAACTAATACGATAAATGTCAAAATATCTAATTTATAATATATTTCATATTTATAAAATTATAATTTTATTTTAAAATTTTTATAATTAATATTTAATTATAGAAAAATTAATAGACAAGTTTAATTTATATATATATATATATATATATTATACATATGATATAACCAAATTTTTATCAAAGAAAGATTTATTTCTATTATAATAGAGATTCTTAATCTATAAATAAATTTTGTTTACAATAATACGTCTTAATATTATGCCTATCAACACTAATACAAAAAAAACATACCTAAATTCATAAGAACTTTATGATACAACTCAACTTGCTTCAAAAAAATTTATTATTATTAATCAATTATAATATATATATATATATGTGTGAGAGAGAGACAATATTATTAACCATGAAAATTCACCCTATTTTATTATGGAGATTTTTAATTTTTAAATAAACTTTGTTACTGTACCATGCTCTGATACTCTTACTTATTACTAACACAACTACATAAATAAAAATAAATATGATTAATATTTGCGAAAATCATATATCATTCCATATACTTAAAAATAAAATACCATACAATGTATATCGCAGATGTTGCAACAATAACATTGTATTGGCGAAAATCATATATCATTCCATATACTTAAAAATAAAATACCATACAATGTATATCACAGATGTTGCAACAATAACATTGTATTGAAAGGTATATCACGAAACGAATAAGAAAATACCAACAAAATGAAATAGTAAAGTTGGTTGATGTTTTTCAATGTCCCAGAAAGTGAATTTATTTACAAATATCGTATAACTGGTAGCGGCGTGGTAATCTTCTTGCTCTATAAACACAGTTGCTCCTTCGATTTCAAGCCCGTTCGCCAACCCTATCGTTAAGGCTTTCAAGATTGGCAAACTTTGACGGGATTTACACGTTTTCGAAAAACCTGGGGCTGTTTTTTCTTTAGAATTTTTAATCCATATTTTTTGTAATTTATGCTTTACTGAATAAGCTTACAAGTATTTAGCAATTAGAGGAAGTATATATTAAGCAATTTTTTGTAATTATGCTTTACTGAATAAGCTTACAAGTATTTAGCAATTAGAGGAAGTATATATTAAGTATGTTTTTGAGAATCAATTTATCTTTTTAATTTAAAAAAAGTCAACAGATTTTTATTCACCTAAAGTTGAAATAGAAAGTTTTTAGATAATTAATCAATTTAATTAAAAGAACAAAAAAATATAAATACTTTGGAAATGAATCAATACTACCAATAAAATTTTATGCAGGTTAAATATTGACCATCCACTTAGTAATTATTAATAATTAAATCAATACTAAGCATATTCTCTAAAGAATCATTTTATCTGGTTAATTAAAAAAAGTCAACAGACCTTTATTCACTTAAAGTTGAAATAGGAAGCCTTCAAATAATCAATTAATTTAATTAAAAGTACAAGTATTTTGGAAATAAATCTCAACTTTTAATTTGTAAATACTACTAAAAAATTTATAGAAGTTAAATCTCTACTATCCACTTAATAATTATTCATAATTAATCAATATTTTAAAAGATATATATTAAAAATAATAATATTAATAACTAATAATAATTAAAAATTAAAAAAATATATACGTTTTAACATAATTTACATCAAAAATCTATAACATAATCACTTATTACCATAAAACATTAAAAATGCAATATCACTGAACCAACTCAAATTTAAAATAAAATAGTATAAATCATGAATGGATCAACTTGTAGTTTCGCATAACTTATACTCGAGTATTTAAAAATTTAAAAATTTAAAAACAAAAAACTTATCCAAAAATACAAGATTGCTGAGTTTTTTAAGAAGAAAAACCGTTGGTTCGGTATATTTAAAAAAAAAAAAAAACAAAAAACTTATCCAAAAATACAAGATTGCTGAGTTTTTAAGAAGAAAAACCGTTGGTTCGGTATATTTAAAAAAAAAAAAAAATGCTTCCATGATGGTTACATAGGGTGAAAATATCTCTCACATACAAGATTGCTGAGTTTTTTTAAGAAGTAAAACCGTTGGTTCGGTATATTTAAAAAAAACAATGTTTCCATGATGGTTACATAGGGTGAAAATATCTCTCACAAAGATTTAAGAGGAGAAAATATAAGCATAGAAACAAAAATCATCATAGACAAGTTATAACTTATTATAAACATTAAAATTACATACATTAACAGCGTTATTAAAAGGTATTTTTCCAATTGGATAATATGAACGAGACAAATAATGAAACAAGAGTTAGGAAAGGGGGATAGAGCCCTCATCTCAGATATTTTCATCTTCTAAGTGAATGTAGTGCAAATGTACAACATCGTCCAATAATTTTTTCTTGGACAAAGTGTCTGCAACCACATTAGATTCTCGATAGATGTGTTGGAAAGTGATCAACGAGAAATTTTCCCTAAGAAGTTGTATTTAGGATATCCAATCAATGAGGTGAGACAGATAAAAGTTTGTATTGGTTGACATCCTATCAATAGGGACCTGTGAATCCCCATAGACATATAATGTATCAATCGACAATCTTCTAGAAAACCAAAGAAGTCCCCAAAGGGCTAGGACTCTTGCCCTCGTATTAGTGTCAGAGCCTCCATTACAAGAAATCTTAGAATTTGATAATGATCCACCCTTAGCCACACTCCACAGCCACAATTTCCTCTCTGAGCAGCACCATCGAAAAACCTCGTCAGGTATAGTATGGGATGAGGACAAAACATGTGCAATAGATCCTTGACTTTTTGAGAGGGGTTCTTTATAGACTCCACCCATAATAATATGCTATGAAACAAATTATGTATGTTAATCTGCAACCCTTAAAAAATATGTCCATTCCAGGCTCTCCAAATTTCCCAGAAAATATAGAGAGGTGTCACCTGAAATTATCCTCCATGCTCAATCCACCATCAAATACATTGCTCAATATTCAGAAATGTCTTGCATGGAATGCTCAAGAAGAGGAATATAATGTTCCAAACTAGTATAGAAGTGGTGCATTCCATAAAAAGATTAACATTAGTCTCATTTGATTCAAATCTTAGAGAGCATCTACCAGGCCTGCTAAAGCCTCTCTTACACAAATTTTCCCAAGAGTGAGTTTTGCTCTACCAATCTAGCCACACATATATGATAATCTTAATAGGAGCATCTAATTTCTAGACTTTGTAGAACCAACAAGGATGGTTAAGAACTAGAATATAGCATATAAGGTACCTGTATGTGTCCGTAACCTCCACCATGTTTGACCGCAACTTTCCTGCCCAAGTGATATGGTCCTCTCCCTCAGTTCTACAGAGTCCAAAACCTCTAAGAGCATGTATGTAAGCCTCCCATTTGACGGCTTGGACACTGTCTAGACCAACCTACCTAGCCAATTTCCATAATGGAAAACTGCCATACCAATGAGAAATAGCCTGATCCAAATAAAAAATGATTCTAAAATGTAATCTCCTCAAAGTATCCTTAGACAGTGAATGTGCACCCTCCAGAAACGTTGAATACTATCAAAGCCAATGATGATACGATTCCCTTCTCCAAAAGACCAAAATAATTCTCTGGAGAAAAAAATATTTCACTTTAATAAATAAATTCCAAATCTATGACCCAGATTTGATCCCAATATGCCTAGTTCTAATCCAATCCTCGACCTATTTGTTACGGATCTATTTGGTGATAATGATATCCCGACAGATACCCTCCCTAAACAGGCTACGCCATATGGATTTGATAATAAGAGCCCATCCCAAAATTCTAACATCTAAAATTTTCGAGCCCCCAAATTCCTTTGGAATGGAGATCTTCTCCCATTTAATGAGATGGAATTTTTGTTTTGTGCCTAATCTCGACCATATGAAGTGTGCCATGAAACTTTTGATTTCATTATAATGGAAAAAGGGAGGATATAAAGATGTGCCTAATACACTGCCAACTGTTGTAGCACAACCTATGCTAAAATGTATCTACCACCGAGGGTCAGCCAATGGTGAGCCCACTCGTTGAACTTATGTCATGATTTATCTGGAAGCCATAGCCAATATGCACACCTATATTTGTTCGGCTTGAGTCTAAAACCAAGGTAAGTGAAACCATCACTTAAAGGCTGAGAGCGATAATTAAAGGTTCAAATGATACTATTAATTTATCATGTTCTCCAAATGAGTGAAAAATGAGGGATTTGTCCTCATTCTCCATCATCCCTGAGACTTCTCCAAAACATTTCAAAATATCGTGAAGCACCATCCATTGATACTCGGACACCAATCCAAAAGTGAGAATATCATCCACAAAAAGATTGTGGTTGATATTAATAATGTTGCCCAGTTGGATACCACTATGGCTCGCTACTCGAACTACATTAATCTTGAGACTGAGGCTATCCATCACCAGGATAAATAATAAGGGTGAAAGGGAACAACCCTGCCAAAGCCGCCTCCGGGATTTGAAAAATTGGAAGAGTATCCATTGACCAATACAACAAAATAAACATTTAACACACATGTCATAATGCACTCAATATTATGAAAAGTGAGTCCAATCTTCATCAAAATGAAGTGCAAGAAAGCTCAATCAACACAGTGATATGCCTTCTTTAGGTCCACTTTCATAACCAAAGCTCGCAACTTCTTGGATTAAATAGAATCAATAGTTCGTTGAGTTGTGTCCACAATATCATGGATCATTAAATTGTGGAAGAAACCAAAACCAAATTGTTCCCGCGATATGAACACCGAAAGAGTACCTTTCAAGTGCTCCGCAATAATTTTAGATATGAGCTTGTATGAGATATTACAAAGAGAGATGGGTTGAAAATCAAGAAATGTAATGGATACCAACTTTCGGAATGAAGGCAATAAAGAAGGAATTTATGGTGCAAGAGACATAACCATAAATCCTCGATTCCTCAATTAAGTTCATCCATCAAGTCAAAAAATGTAAAAAAAAGTCCACAGTCCAGCCTTCTAGGCCCGGACATTTGTCTTTAGCAAATGACTTCAACACCCGAGGTAATGATGGGTACTTCATCAATAGTGATTGGCCAATAGAGTGCTTCATTTTGTTCCTCGTTGAACATGAGGAGATAATCCGTCCTACCCCAGATTTGATCCTCGATGTTAATGTTGACTCCGTAACGAGCTTGTAAGAAAGTCTCAAAATAATGAACGGTTTCCTTTTGAATATCCTCCGTAGTTGCAAACTTCAAAACCTTCTAATACTTTTCAAAAAACAGCACAATTTAATTGAAAAACCTAAACTCATGACTTGATGCTTCCCTCATCCAAAATAGTGGCCTGACATCAAATTCATGGGAAAGGAACACTTAAATCCAATTTGCAACTGTAAAGTTCTTCTACATGGGTCTCATTTATGAAGACTTTAAAGTATACTGATTTAAAAATTCTTAACCTCTAGCCATTCATTTAACGTCAAAAGATAAATTTATCACCTCGTGAGCTTATCATCAGCTTGATTCCCTTGTGATGCCTCCCAGCACGATAATTAGGGTTCACCGATCATAATCTTGGTTCTTCACCCATACCTTAAATATATAAGCAGAGATGTTATGCATGTTTGCCCATAAATTGGTAGAGTTGCGAATCTCATGGCCAACTGCAACACTCGCTTAAGTTGACTGTATGACTCAAACATATAGAAACGTATCCCATTCCGAGGAGGTGAATAATATATATTGCATCCTGCCAATTTCAATGCATCGGATCCTATAACAGTGTCCCTTTTATTTAGTGACTTGGCCTCTCATTTAGTCGTAAAGCATAGTTCAAAGTAAACACATGTTCTACCATGCTCGACGTAAAGACTTCATACTACCCAAAATGAAAGACCCCTCAACCAATTTGTGAATATCTCCTATCCGATAATCTTAAATTCTAATTGATAAAATTGATACCTTATTGATAATTTAAATGCAAAATTAAGGGTTAAATAAATCCAACAACTTTTTTTATATAAAGTTAAACTTAATTATCACATGGCATTTAAGTCATCCATATGTCCCAATAGGAGTTTGTTTTTTTTTTTTTTTTAAATTAAATTATATTATTCCAAAAGAAACCTATATATGACGATCAGACCAGCTTTACTTTTTTGGTATCAAATATAAGAATTATCTATAGTTTTTCTTTTTTCCCTTTTCTCTTTTGTATATCAGTCTAACTTATAGAGCTATTTGTAACTGTTGGAATTGGCCATGTATCCCCATCTCTATGGGATAACTCCATAGCCTCGAGTCCATTCCTCATCATTGTCTTTTTCTCATTTTCTCAATGATCTCACTCATAGGTGTGTTTCTTGCTGCAAATTGCAAGCACAATCATAGCTGATGTTCTTTCATTGTCTTTTCTCAAAAGGATCTCCTTTGCAAAGGGATTGGGTTGTGCCACTGAGGGTTGTTATGGATTTGGAGAAGTTGAGTTATTTCTAGATGTCTTTTGATGCTAAGATTTGCCCTTCTTCTAATCTGTGTAAGTTTTGGGACTGTTGTTGCCTTTAGACCTTGCCATCCTTAGGTAGTTTTCTTTGGATCCTGGGTAGAGAAAGCCCCTTTAGAAGAGGGACATGAATTTTGAAGATGTCATGGCTACTGACAAAATCTATACCTAAAAGTAATATTTTCATAGTCCAATGGTTGCATATACTCCTTACCATCACACATAAGAATGATTTTGTCTCGTAATCCTTCACTGTGGTCAACCTCAACACATATATGGATGAAAATGATAATACTTTTTTCCATTGTTTCACTATTTATTTTAATGAAACATCTTATTGAATCTCCAATATCTTCAAGGATATTTGGCCAAATCCAATGGAGAGGAAAGTTTGGGAGTCTTACCCATATTGGAGTAGCAACAAATTTCATGATTAGAGGATCAAAATATGGGAATCATCGCTAGAGCAAAAGGCCAGTGAAACCCCAAAATAAGGGACCTTGGTCAAAAGCCTTTTTCCATTCTTCCATATCTTAAAAAATACCACAAAATATCCACTCAAGAACAAAAGAAAATCTACATTCTAGGATCAGTTCTCAGGAACCCGATCTTAGAGGGTAGGTATCGACTGCCAAAATTCATTAAATTGACAAATAATTGGCTACTGCTTATAGTTTTCCACCTTTATCTTGGCCATTACTTCATTCACCTCAAGCTTAGGGGTAAGCTTTGATTGTTCTACCACAAAAGCTTGGCTAGATAAATCTTTTGGAGACTCGAAGCTAAGATTAGGGTTGAGGGCATCCTTAAAAGACTTGGGCTTAGGATCTGCAGATGCCCCCGCCCCTGTGCCACTTTCTAATAAGAGTTTAAATTAATTATTGATCATTTCTCACTTAATTATTGATTATTTCTATTTTTAATAAGTAATATAATTATTCTAAGTTTCATCTGTTGTCACTTACTGCAAAATGTGTTTTCAAGTTGTCCAAAGAGTAAATGAGCAGAGAATTTTGTAGTAACCATCCAAGCCACATAAGGATTGAAAGCGTACATCAAACCCTCTTCGTTTGAAAGTGCTCTAAACAAGCTTTCCAACTATATGTGGAAGTCCAAAAATGGATTACTGGATCAAAAGATATGGTCTGCTAAAGTTCAAGGATTGAAGTCGTGGGAAGGAATATTGGAGGTCTGATATAACGGAGATCGCATATCGAAGGTCCAATGACATCAGATGTCGACGGTGACACATCAAAGCATCAAGCATATCGACGATTGCATATTGTATGTCAAGAATCAACGCATCACAAAGTTGGAGCATCGACACATCAAAAGTTCGGCGATCGGAGAATCGAAACTTCTGAAAGTGCAAACCCTTAAAAAATTGTGATATTGTTAAAAGTTTTGATAGCATTAAAAACTGCTAGGAACGTTGTTAAAGGATTAACAAATGATTTCATCGCAAAACCAAAAGTGGGTGAACCCTTTTATCCCTCCTCTAGCAGGACGCGTTGCAGCATATGATTGGTTTCGTTAAAGCTACAGTGGCATCTTATGTCAACATGAGGTGGTGGTACAGAAGGACACTTGGCAAGTAGTTTTGTTGTTTTGAGAGAGCCTAAGGGAACAAATTGGGTGACACGTGTCACCACTTATGAGGTGCCACGTGGAGTGGTGACGTCATATCGGAGTTTGAGGATGTTCAAACTTTATGGCAGTTGACACTTCAAAAAGTTCCAATATTGGGGTTGACACATGGTCGTAAGAGCTAAATGAACCAAGGACGAAGAGAAGTTAACAAAGGGAGAAGGGCCCCTGGTAGGAGTCTAAAGGATTAGCACCTTAAGGCAAAGTGGTAGGTCATGACCCTCTATCTTAAGAGCTACACTTTTCAAGGAGGAATGGAAAAGGGCCAAGGGCATTGGAACTCATTGTTTCTGTAAGGTCTTTTAAGAATAAAGTTTCAATAAGGCAAAGCTTTGATACAATACTATGGTAAAATTAAAGGACATATTGGGCTCCGAAAGTGTAATACAAAGAGTTATGAGATGGATGAGTCAACAACTGTGATTCCATGACACCACTAACGCCACCACAACTGATCGCTCCCAACTCTAGAAAGTGGGAAATTCAAGTTGTTAAGGGGAAAGCGACATGGGAACCGGCCGAGTAACGGAAGAGGCACATCATGGCAAATACGTGGCCTGATCAGAGGCGATCACATGAAGTGGCATGGAAATATTTTTCTATGATCATCATTCAGTTTTCCCATGTTTTTTTATTCTGTAATTTTTGTATTTTAAAGAAAGGAATTAAATTTGTTGCAATGATTTGGGTGACAATGCCTTCGCATGCTGAGATAGCTAGTCAATCAGATAGTTAGAACTTGGCTAAGATATTTTTGTAACTATTTTCAAACAGTCCCTCCCCTTATAAAACGAGGGAAGAAACACTTAAATAAGGTTCATAATTTTTGGAAAGAACTGTTGAAAGGGCCTTTTCCTGTTTTCATCAAGGCAGTCTTATAACTCTTGATGTATGCACATTTCTCAGAACATTATTACAAGATTTCTGGTGATTTCAACTTATTAGATTGCAGTATGTTCAGCTAGCTTTGTGTTTTCATATATGTTAAATACTCTTCTTAGATTTCATGTCATGTAGCTGCTAGATATATTTCTGATTAGATGCAGATTCATTTCAATCAAGTTATTGATGAAATATGCATCTATAAGATTCATTTTGATCAAGTTATTGATGGATAATGTCTATATTGATGTCGAAATTAAGTATTTAAAAAGTGCTCCATGTATCTTAGAATTCCATAAACATTTACTTTCTCTCGTTTCTCTCTAAATCCAAATATATAGAATTCTTAAAGTTTAAGTTCTCTATGATGGATTTCTCCTCTACTTTCTTCTACCATTACATATGTCTTAAAAAATGGTTTGTTGTGAACTCTCAATATGATTTGGCCACCACTAACCGAGGATTATTTTTTGTGTATTCCTACATGTACGTTGGTTCATACATTGTATCTTTATGAATGGTTTTGAATTAATCCTATTTGCATTACTTGTGACAAACTATGGTGCTACAATTCCTTAAGACAATTTTGACAGCACTAATTAAGATGTCCAAAGCATTGGTCGCCTATCAACCCAGAGGTTGTCTCTAGGAGTGACAAAATATTTATGGCATCATTACCGGGGAACGAATCCGAGTATTTTTCCCTCAATATGACAATTTTTACATTCCCTATGTCAGGTGAGCAAGGGAAGTGTTGGTTGAAGATCTCTCACCTTGGTGACTCCACTTTTTGAATCTTATTGTAAAAATCTTGGCAACTCCACTGTTTGAATCTTATTGTAAACACCCTAGCGACTCCACTGTCTATATCCTTATTTGATAATCCTATATTTCAAGATGCCTCATACTCGCTCTGATGCTAAACAATAGAATATTTCCGCTACATTTGAACTTGAGATCACTCACCTAAAGGGGTTTTCAAAATGGCCATTCCTACATTCTTGGCCAATAAATTTGCCCCACTAGATTTTTCTTCTATTGCTGATTATCCCCATCATGTCCCTTCAGTTCATGAATGATATACCTTTTTGCCTAGATTTAGTGGAAACACAGATAGAAGGTTGGACCAACACCTCAAGGATTTTCACGAATGCATGGAACAACTGGGTATTGTTTTGAAGATTTGAAAATGAAATTGTTCATGCATTCTTTAGATGAAGATGCTAGAGTTTGTTAGAGAACAATACCTCATGGCAGCATATATTCCTTAAAGAGCTTTCGCATATAATTTAATCCTTTTTGCAAAAGATTATATCCACCGGGTGCTCTGTTTGAAGATTGTTGTGCACATTTTAATCTTGAAAAAATTTCTGAGGTTAATGATCTTGGTGAAGATGTTTTTGGGGCTCAACTCTAAGAAAACATATACTTGCATCAAGAAGCATCACCCAATGATCAAGAAAGGGAAGAGGGAGACATTATCAAGATGCAAATAGACACTCAGAGATCTTATTCTACTGAATTTGATTATTCTCCTTCTTATGATTTGTATGACTCCAATGGGATGTTGAGCAATGCAGGAATACAATAGCCCCAGTCATGGGAAGCTGCACATAAGCATGAGCCCCACCAGGAGGTTAATAAAGAGGCTCCAATTTATGATCCACATCCTTCAAATGGAGAACAAGTTCAAGAAATTGATATTAAAATTGATAAATATTCTTCGATCTATGAATTAGATGATTCACAGGAGTATCATATTGTTGCAAACTTTCAAATAGATCTACTTACAAAGAAGTGGGGAGAAGATGACCATCAACAAATTCTTCAAGAGGAGCACATAGTTGAAGATCCAAGCAATGTTGGTGGCTTCCTATTGTAGAAAGATTCCTGCTGGGAAACTGTTCAAAAGAGGGACACAACCATAAACTTCTCTCATCAGTTCTATGATCCAGTAGATGACTATATGGCATATTTCTTTGGTTAGCAGCTGATCTCAATTATGGGGTATGTATTAAATATTTTACCTCAAAATATAAAACAGTGCATGCATGTTTTAGTTGTTGACTTTCAAGAGAACAATGGCATAAGGTCTAGTACTCAAATGTTGGGTTGATATCATTGGAAGGTTGACCTCACTTGGGTGAATTGAGCCCTATGCATAAGCAGGAGTTGTATAAATAAGCTCACTATGTGAGTGTTTAATTTCCAATTTTTAGAGTTTGTAGTTCTCGATTTCAGTTTTATGAGGAAAGGAATCCAGCAAATAAAGTTCCATGGAGATTTTTTGGTTTTAATTATATTTTTGACTCCATCCCCAATGGTGAAGGCTACTAGTCCGCAAGTTCTCAACACCTTTCTAGCAAGGCACTATCCCCAGTTGGAGTCAATGTTCTCACTTACTACAAAATGTGTTTTCAAGTTGTCCAAAGAGTAAATGAGTAGATAATTTTACAATCATCTTCCAAGGTGAAAAAGGACTCAAAGCCTACATCAAACCCTCTCCATTGGAAAGTGCTTTGAACAAGCTTTCCAACGATTTGTTGAAGTCCAAAAATGTACTCCTGGATCAAAATATATGGTCTGCTGAAGTTCAATGATTGATGCCTTAGGAAGGAATATCGAAGGTCTGATATATCAGAGATCGCATATCGAAGTTCTAGCCACATCAGAGATTGGTGATCACACATCAGAGCATTAGGCATATTGGTTATCGCATATTGACGATCTCATATCGGAGGTCAAGTATCAATGTATCACAACGTCAAAGCATCGACACGTCGGAAGGTCAGCGATCGAAGAATCAAAACTTCTGAAAGTGCAAACCTTTAAAAAGTTGTGATATTGTTAAAAGTTGCAATAACCTTAAAAACCGTCGGGAACGCTGATAAAAGGATTAACAAAGGATTTCATTGCAAAAACAAAGGTGGGTGTACCCTTTTCTCTCTCCTCTAGTAGGATGCATGGAAACATATGATTGGTTCCGATAAAGCTATAATGGCATCTGACGTCAGCATGACGTGGCGGTACGGAAGGACACGACAGGTAGTTTTGGTATTTTGGGGGGGGGGGGGGGCGTGAGTGGACAAATATAGGTGACACGTGTCACCACTCATGAGGTACCACGTGGAGTGATGATGTCATATCATAGATCGCATATCAGAGGTTGAGGATGTCGGCACTTTATAACAGTTGGCACCTGAAAAAGTTGTGATAAGGGGCCTATGATATTGGGGCGAGCACATGGTTGTAAGATCTCAACGAACCAAGGGTGCAGACTAGTTAACAAAGGGAGAAGGGACCTCAACAGGAGTCTGAAGACTTAGCTCCTTAAGGCTAAGTGGTAGGTCATGACCCTTGGTCTTATGGGATACAATTTTCAAGGAGTAATGGAAAAAGGCCAAGGGCATCAAAACTCATTGTTTTCGTAATGTCTTTTAAGAGTAAAGTTCTGATGGGGCAAAGATATGATATAGAACTATGGTAATATTACAAGACATATTGGGATCCGATAGTGTAATATAGAGAATTATGAGATGGATGAGTCGATAACTGTGATTTCTTGACACCATTAAGGCCACCATAACTAATCGCTCCCAAGTCTAGAAACTGAGAAATTCAAGTTGTTAAGGGGAAAGTGACAGGTGAATCAACCGAGTAACAGAAAAGGCACATCATGGAAAAGATATGGCCTGATCAGAGGCGATCACAGCAAGTGGCATGGAGATATTTTACTATGATCATCATTCAATTTTCCCATTTTTTTTTTATTCTGTAATCTTTGTATTTTAAAGAAAGGAATCAAATATGTTGGAATGATTTGGCAGCAAAGCCTTCGCACGCCAAGACATTTGGAACTCGGCTAAGATATTTTTGTAACTATTTTTCAAGCAATCCCTCTCCCTATAAAAGGATGGAAGAAACACTTAAAGAAGTATCATAATTTTTGCAAAGAACTCTTCAAAGGGCCTTTTCCTATTTTCATGAAGGAAATGTTATGAATCTTGATGTATGCACATTTATTTGAAGATTAATATGAGATTTCTACTAATTCCAACTTATTGGATTACAATATGCTCATCTCCCTTTATGTTTTCATATATGTTAAATATTCTTCTCATATTTCATGTCACGCAGCTACTAGACATATTTCTCATTAGATGCAAATTCATTTCAATCAAGCTATTGATGGGAAATACCTGTATACGATTCATTTTGATTAAGTTATTGATGGATAATGCATGTATTGATGTGGAAATTAAGTCTTTGAAAATGTCTCCATGTATCTTAGCATTCCATAAACATTTCCTTTCTCTCATTTCTCTCTAAATCCACATATATAGAATTCACAAAGTTTAAGCTCTGTATGATGGATTTCTCCTCTATTGTCTTCTACTGTTACATTTGTCTTAACAGCTGATTTGTTGCAAGCTCTCAATCTGATTTGGATACCATTGACTGAGGATTATTTCTTGTGTATTCATACATGTACACTGGTTCATACATTGTATCTTTATGAATGGCTTTGAATCAATCCTATTTGAATTACTTTTGACAAACTACAGTGCTACAAGTCCTTAAGACAAATTTGACAACACTAATTAAGATGTCCTAGGCACTGGTCTCCTATCAACCCAGAGGCTATCTCTAGGAGTGACAACACCCTCAATCAGAGTGATAGCAAGATTAAACAATGAATGATGGATACTCCACTCTGAAGGCATGCAATGGCATATGACTCGTACCCATTGTGATCTGGAAACCTATTGAGGTTTTAAAGAACATTAAGTTGGAAATGGGAATATTTTCATTACGTGCCACCCCCGAGTTATTGTCAAAGAGCAAGTTTCCTTTGTTGCACTATGAGCAAACCTAGAGGTAGAGACCTCCTATGTGTTGTTGCAATTTTCATGTTGTTTTCTGGGTAGTGTATTGGTCCTCCAAACCAATCCTCCCTGTGCTCCTTTGTTCACAATCGTTGCCAACAAGGTGAGTTGGTGCTCATGTACTTTTTCAAGACCACTCTAGCTGCTAGGCATCTTTCAGGGTTTTATGTTTATCAAAATAAACTCATGACTCAATTTTGGTCGCTCATTATTTTTTTTGTATAAAGACTAAATAGTTTTTCTTATAATCTAGTTTCTCTAATAGCAAACCATAAGAAAATTTCATTGGTGTAATCTAATTTTGATTAATGCAATGTTCTCATAACTTTAATTATTATACATTTATATTGGTTATTTTGGTTCATAACTTTAATTATATATATATGTGCGCGTTATTTTGGTTAAGTTATATATATATATATATGTGTTATTTTGGTTAAATATAATTTTATTAAGTAAATGTGTGATTTTATTATTTAAAAATAAAAATATTTCTAAATTTCTAAATATAAGTAATGTTTAACTGAAAAATTATTTGAATGGGGTAAATTGCATAACTTAAACATACCATTTTAATCAATCTTACAAATTTTTTAAAAAGTTTGTGATTCCACATTGTACTTGCAAATTGTGCTTGTAGCCATGAACATAATGTGTATTGTAAAAAGATGAAAATTATTTTCGGTGTAAAACGAAACCTAATACTCTGAGAAGAAACGTGGAAGCGGAAGTTGCAGAGTGCACAACCTCATAGGGAAAAGATCCAGAGAGTACATGGCTTGCAAGGAAACTCCAGACAATGTTAAAATGCCATCGCTAGCACTGTATGTGTCGGACAAAAAGCAACATATTGGATATTCTGTGATTATGCATCAGTCCCACGTGAGAACCCACGTATCACATGGGAGGCAAATAGAAATAAGACTTTACGGATATCAATAGATTCTATATATATACATGGCTTATATACAGTATTATAATTTATGTTTAGTTAAAAGAATATTAGTTTGATTATTAATATCGTAACTTTAATGTAAGCCTTAATGTTAAATTGTGATGCGGTAATGTTTGGTTTTATCTATTACATTTAGATTAAATCTTAATAATAAAAAATATGTGATTAATTTCCTTTTTTAATAATTTTGATTAAGATTAATTTTCTTCTCAATATGATATCAAGAAGAATATTTATTTATTTAGAACTTATCTTCCTCAATATAAAATTAGGAATTAACAATTCAAGATAAGAGTAGAAATCATTTTCTTATATATCACTTAATAACTATTAAAAAAAACCAAATTTTATTTATACAAAATAATATTACTATTACTAATCTATATTTTAAATTTTCTGATAGTTTTTAAATATTTTAATATTTTGAAAACTAAAAACAAATTCTATTTTAAATTTTCTGATAGTTTTTAAATATTTTAATATTTTGAAAACTAAAAACAAATTCTAGTTATCATTTAAGTAACCATTATAGATTTAGATAGTTATAATTAGTATATATTAAAAGCCATAATATTTTGAGTAACACCCTTAGGAGAGTTCAGAGGAACGTTCGAGTGCGCACTAGGGTTTGTGTGAGCTCCGTGATCTTCCCTAGGTGCCTCTAGTTTTGGCCCTTGGGGTCATGCCCGCCATGGCGGATTCGCTACAGCTTTCTGATACCCGCTCCTTCAAGGATATGGTCTCTGGTCAGCCACCATACCAAGCTTCATTCTTCACAAAGTTTCCCTCTAGCTCTGCCTTCTGTACGCCATGAGGAGGAAGCTCTGTCAAAGAAGAAACTACTCACCCATAGCAAAACGAGCTACCAAAAAGGAATGAAGACACAGTGAAAAGATCCACCAAGGACACTCGGGCAGACAAGGACAAGGCTGCAGACTCGCCCTTCCCAGCCAATGTGAATCCTTCGCAATCTCAGGAGCAGCCACAAGATTAGGGGAAAAAGACCAAGAACAGTTGTAATCCCAAAGCCAAGAAAATCCCAGAATTGGAAATCCAAGACCTCGGGGTAGCTTAATACAGAGAATACATGCAAGAACAGGTAGTTAGATGCAAGTTCATGGGAATATGGCCAACTAAAAGAGCCCTTAATTGGTGGATTCAGATAAAATGGACACCCAAAGGGGAGATCGGACTTCAACTGGGCTCCGAAGGATTCTTTACAGTCTTCTTTGACCTCCTAGAAGACAGAGACAATTTTTTTTAAGGAGTATCCTATTTCTACAATTCAGTCGGTTTATACATGAGATTCTGGAGGGAGAACTTCACACCAGAAAAAGAGGATTTTACTAGGGTTCCAGTCTGGGTATGACTCTACTCCTTACCAACTGATTATTGGGCTCCTTCAATCTTAAAGGGTATAGGAGACTAGCTGGGGGAGTACATCAAAATGTATGAACGCACCAGAACATGTCACTATGTTTCCTACGCCCGAATCTGCATATATATAGACGTCTCTGGTGCCCTGCCAGAAGCAATCAAATTAATCTTCATGGTTGAAGTCTGGCTGTAAAGTATAGACTATGAAGAATTCCCCTTCCACTACAGAAAGTGTCACGAGCATGGGCATTTTTTCTGAGACTGTCCCATGAATAAAACTCCTCAAGCGCAAGAGCAAGCAAATAAACAAAAATACATCGAAGGGTTCACCAAAGTAATCTCCAAGAACAAGAATAAGAGGAGGAAAGGTATCCCCAATAAGAACCTATAGAAAGAAGCAAGTCAGAATTAGTTCAAGGTACTGCACAGCAACCAAGAGCAAAAGGACCCTAACAAAATGATAGCAGATGAAGTAGGAGAGGAAGAAATGTACCCAGTAGACAACAACCAAGATGGAAGGGATACATGTAATAACAACAGAGTTAAGGAGCGGGTGCTAGAAGATAAAAAAATGCAAAAAGTAGAAACAAAGGAAACACTAGAGGAAAATGCAATAAAGGAAGCTTTGCAGGGGGTAGACCTTGCAACAATTGCAGATGAATGGAAACAAAAAGGAATAAATGCCATATCAAAACAACAGTTACAAAAAATCGAAGGAGCTTATCTCCTCCAAGAAGAATTAAAACTCGAAACCCACTATCCAGCGCAAGAAAGTATAACTTCAAAAGGCATATTAGCCAACATCCCAGTAGAAGGAATAAACCTCAAAGGCTCAAGCAGAATGCGAGGACGAAAAACGACTAGTCAACTGCTTCAAGAACTGGGAGCCAAGCTAATCAATGAAGGAAAGGTAAAGGCTCTAGCTCTATACCCATCTCCATTTCAATGAATTACATCTCTTGGAATATTAGGGGACTTAACAGTCCTGGCAAGAAACGCATCTTAAAAAGTAGAGTCTTGTCTGATCATCCCTACATCCTGATCATTCAAGAAACAAAACTGGACTCGACTCACCCTCCCTTCCTTCTCAAATCATTCTTCAAGCCTTACATCTCCTTGTCTAATACGACTATAGGCACGACGGGGGCCATCATGACTTTCTGGAAAAATTCCAAACTCGACCTAATATATTCTATGGCCACTCACAATTCCTTGACAGTGATCCTGAGAATAATAGGCACCAACGAGACCATTAGTATAACCAATGTATATGCCTCGCATAAGGCGATAGACCATATAAAAATGCTCCAAATCATATCCAATCTCCTTGACCCTCTACACCACCCTATCAAAATCATAGATGGTGATTTCAATATGATAACTAACTTATTTGAAAAGAAAGGAGGAATCCGGAAGTTAGATAAGGATTCTGAGGCTTTCCTTTCCACCATTGAAAACCTCAAACTCATTGACATTCCCACTAGCAATGGCTTATTCACCTGGAATAACATAAGAGGAGGAGACCGTCAAATAGCCTCCCGTTTAGATTGTTTCCTTCTATATGAGGCAACCTATCTCACCTCCGGGGAAATGGAGGTGAGAATCCTTTCGCATGCAGGCTCTAATCACTGGCCTATCTCTCTCAAGATTCAAATTTCCATGAGTCTGAAGAATAAGCCTTTTATATTTGAGGCCTTTTGGTTGAATCACCCGGATTCATGGGAAAAATGAAATAATGGTGGACTTACTCTCCCATCATAACTAGAAACAAAATTTATATTTTCCAACAAAAGTTAAAACATATCCAAGAGGAAATAAAAAATGGAACAAAGAAACATTTGGCAATATTATTACAGATTAAAAAAACTTGGAACACCAACTGGAAGTTCTTCAACAAATTATAACTGAAGAAGGGCTAACAGAGACTAGTAACCAAGAGGAACAACTACTACAACAAAGATGGGGTGAAAGAGCCATTATGGAAGAAAAGTTGTGTCAACAAAAATATAGAATAAATTGGCTAAAATGTGGGGAAAGGAACACAGATGTTTTCCACAAAACAATGATACAATATAGGAGGAAAAACAAAATTTTGGCTCTGAAGAACCGAGAGGGTCATCTCATTCACTCTCAAGAGGAGTTGGAAACATAGCTCATCAACTATTTCAGCTCTCTTCTCAAAGAGCCAAGGAATGATTAGGATTAGGATATCAAAAATATCACCAAGAATATTCCCAAAATCCTCACGGAGGACCATAACAAAATGCTGCTAAGGAAAGTCTCCCTCTAGGAAGTGGAAGATGTGGTCATGGGAATGCTCAATGGAAAAGCTCCAGGGCCAAATGGGTTCACCATTTATTTCTACAAAGCATTTTGGCCTATCATAAAGCTAGATGTTCATACCCTGGTGGAGGAATCCCAAATTCATAAGTATGTCCTTAAAGCCCTTAACTCCACCTTTCTGACTCTAATACCCAAGGGAATCTCTGCGGATTCTCTGGACAAATTCAGACCCATATCCCTCAGCAATGTCATATACAAAATAATCTCCAAAGGTCTTTCTAATCAAATTAAATTCATCCTCCCTCTCCTCATCTTCCACCAACAGTCTGGCTATGTGGAAGGAAGGCAAATCATGGATAGCATCATCCTCTCTCATAAGCTTATTCATTTTCTCAAATCCCAAAAAATTCCCGGTATGATGATTCGGCTAGATATGTCCAAAGCCTTTGACAAAATTAGCTGGAACTATATGAGACAGATCTTGGATGCGTTCGACTTCCACAAAGAAAGCATCAAGTGGATCATGGCTATGGTGTCAAGAGATTTCTTCTCCATCCTCGTGAATGGATCACCTTCACAACCCTTCAATCCTACAAGGGGTATCAGGCAAGGGGATCCAATCTCTCCCTTCCTCTTTATTATAATGGTGGAAGGGCTAAGTCGCTCTATCACTGCTGCCCTACATGATAATAATCTCTCTAGTCTCCAGCCCCATGCCTCTGGCCCTCCTACAACTCGCCAACAATTTGTGGATGATACTCTTTTCATGGGCCTTCCATCCATCAAAGAGGCTTCCTCTTTCATGTCCAACTTGATGGACTTCTCTACTGCTTCTGGCACTTCCATCAATCCCCTTAAATCCAAGTTGTTTTTATTTAACACTCTGCTTCCCATTTGCAGGAACATCACCAAACTCCTAGCCATTCCTATTAGCTCCCTCCCCTCCACTTACCTTGGTGTTCCCCTTACTGATAGACCTCTCTCCTGGGCCACTTGGGAGAACCTAGTAAACAAATTGGAGAAAATATTGGCTAATTGGACCTTCAGATATCTAAATTTGGTTGGGCATTTTATCTTGGTTAAATCTATCCTTTAGGCCATCCCACTTTACATGTACTCGACTCTGATAGCCCCAAAATTGATGTCAAACAAAATCAGAAACCTTTAGAGGAGCTTCTTATGGAGAGGTGCAGAGGTCAAACAGAAATGGGCTCTAGTAGCATGGGAAAAAATCTACAAGCCCAAAAAATATGGTGGTTGGTCTTAGAGATATAGACCTCTTGGGAAAGGCCTTGGGAGCCAAAAACCTATGGAGATGGATTGCTAACCCAAACTCCCCTTGGGGTACCCTCTGGAATGCAAAGTACACTCCCTCCTTAACAAGCTTGGGAGAACAGGGACATCATTCAAAGACACAATTTCTGGGAAATAGGCAGCAAAACAAGGCTTTTTTCTGAGAGGATGCCTGGCCACAAAGGTCGGAACTTGATCAAGATCACTATCAACATATCAAGGATGAAATGCAAAATAGAGAGAAGATCAAAGTCAACCAGTACTAGGGAAAAAGTGAAGAAAATGAAAGATAGAGAAATTGGATCAATCACAAGGAATGGAATCCCCATATGAACCCCCAAACCTGGTCAGACCTCTCCTCAAAGTTACAAAAAAGACAAATCCTCCTTGACTTTGCTGAGGATAAACTTAGATGGGGGAAAAACTTAGAATGGCACTTCATCTTAAGTGAAGCCTACAGATACATTGCAAAGCACGATCAACTCCAACCAGATCCAAAATGGAATGCAATCTGGGATAGGAAGCTTTGGCCAAAAATTTCTATCTTCCTTTGGTTAGTCATGCACAATTTTATTTTAACGTGGGACAATCTAAGAAGAAAAGGCTTTATTGGCCCCTTGAGATGATCCCTCTACCAGCAAGAAGAAGAAACCCAAAATCATATATTAAATTTCTGCCCTTTCGCGTCCAATGTTTGGAATTGGATTTCTTTGGTCTTCAAAAGCTCATATCAGAACCCATCTTCCATTCAAAGTACCATCACGAACTGGAGAACATACTTTTCCACCCATCCTCTGGTTAACCGCGCATGGAATTTAATTCTTGGTTTGATCTGCTAGGCTCTATGGAAGGAACACAACGCGAGAATTTTTCAGGGCCTCTCCATCCAAGAGGAATTTATTATCGCGAAGATCAAAAGCGTGTTCCGTCAAACAATGACCTCTCTACCCACTCAGACCGTCAAAGCCCCTCCCACCCTCCGTGAAGTGAGAATTCTCTCAATGCTTGACCTTCTTCATATCAAGGCCCGCGAAGTCACTCCCCTCCCTAGGAATGATAATAAAAATAACACGTGGCAGCCAGTGGAGCAGGGGACTTTCAAGCTCAACTACGATGGTGAAACTAAAGGGAATTAGGGCCCAACAGATTTTGGAGGGGTCTTCATAATGTGTAAAGGTGAGATAATCTGGATTTATGAGGGAAATATAGGTTTAGCCACCAACAATTTCCCTGAACCTCATGCCCTGGAACATGACATAGCCATAGCGCACAACCTAAACCTCAGTCTTTTGATAGTTGAAGGAGATTCCATGTTGGCTACCCAAATTGGAAAAAAACTTCAACAAGGTTTCGAGGTGGACAAGATCTCGGAAAATTGGCACCTAAACAAAATAATACAACACATCAAGCAGGGAATTGACAGCATGTCAGGCCTCCACTTTCAGGCAATCAGAAGGAAAGGAAATAAATTCGCATACAGACTGGCGAATGAGGGTATGACTTGTAACCTTCGCCTAAAGTCCTGAGCGTGGCAGGAATTGGAGGAAGGGGAACTCCATCAACAATGTGCATCAATCAATGAAGAAGATAACTACTCTACCAAACGATAACTGTTCGCATACTTTTCACCATTACAAGATGAATTCTCTGCTCAGTGAGAAGGACACGTGGAGGGCGCTTGAGTACGGATTCATCCTACTCTCGCTTGTCTACAAAGCCCGCGATGCCACCACCCCTCTCCCTTGTGTGACTGATGTCTCTCAGTCTCTTCCTCTCTACTCTGCCATTACTCCTCTGCCCCTCCTCAGATATCTGCATGCTTTCCCTTGCCACCCCCTTTCCCTCATTCTGGTCTCCCTCCTCCTCTTGGCATCTATAAATTCACCCCTCCCCCTTCTTCCCCTCATTCTTCTCATTGCCTTTTACCTCCTCTGTTTGCCCCTCGATCTCTGGTCCCCCCTGCATTCCAATCCCTCAGTTACTCTCATGGCTCTGAGGAATAGCTCTACCCCTGATCCAAGTAGGGGAGGTGCGTGCAGTTTTGCAGCCTCCTATTGGTAGAACTTGGGCCCGGCCCCTACCACTCGCGTGGAAACTACTGCTAGGCGTGCAACCTGTGCTTCACGGTGGCGGTTAACCCGAAAATTCAGCAGCGAATTTCAAACTTAGAGGTCCATGCCAATATTCTCCGTGGAGAGGTCACCATGGAGGAGGTCGACGTGGAATTTGCATGAATTTCGGACCCTGCTCTCACTTGGGCGCGCGAAAACCTCTATGTGGATACAATTGAAACATGGTGGAAAATGAAGACCATCATAGGGCTTGCTATGCAGGAACAAGAGGAGTGATCCAAGACTCTAGAATCTAAGATTGGCCGACTCACTGAAAAGTTTGTACTGTATGTTAAAGCCATCCACCATTGCAAATTTATCACTGACACTCTGAATTATATTGTCATCAAGAAGAAGTCGACAACGAAGGTCCATTTAACCACCGAAGGATCCTCGAGCATCAAGAAAGAGGACCCTGGGGCTTCCATGAGTCATCGAGTTATCACGCGCAGCAGGAGGGAAGCTCTCATGAGACTCCCATTCATCTGGATGAGGATCGGGTCACCACCAACCAGGAGTGATGCAGTCGGTTTCCTTCTCTGTTTTTCTTCCCAAGTTTGTATGTCATGGAGGTTAACAATTTGTGCATGGTCGGCTGCTATAAGGCGTTTTTTCCTTTCTCGGCTTCTAATTTCTCAATTTTGAAAATGTTGTAATGAGAGCTCTTGACGCCTCTTCTGTACTCTGTTCCCTCTTTTGTCTCGATCGTATTATAAATACAACCTATAATGTGACCAGCACTAGCTTTTAGCGCAAAAAAAATTCTAAAACATTCAAATTATATAAATTGTGATTCAACCAATTTTAACTTAATTTCCATCCAAATTGAAAGAAAAATAAACCCAAATAAAAGCCAAAATTAACTATAAGTAACTTAAAGGGAGCAAATCGTAGAACATACTTTATAAAATGTAAAATGGCATACGATTTTATTTATTCTATTCCTTTTTTCACGTGCGAATCTGTAACATAAAAGTTCAATCTATTTGAGGAATCCAACGCAAATCCGACCGAGCTTATAATTGTAAACAATTCACTCATTAAAATTTATATTCAAATCACGTAACGCCATTTGATTTCCAAATCAGTTTATATTATTCCATGTTCAAAATTATAATACGAAGAATCCAAAGCAACTCCTACTGGACTTCTAATAGTTAATAATTTGCATACAAGCTATGAATTTAGAATCAATTTAGTGTGTCAGAGGTGTTTTCTAGGTGAGTAGGAAAGAGAGGTAATACGTTATTTGTATGGGAAATAAAAATAATAAAAATAAAAAAACATTTATTTATTTATAGTATTAATTTGTAGTATTTATGTTTAATATAATTTATTTAAAGGGAGAAAGATAAGTCTAGATCTCACACTTTAATTTAGAATTTACTCAAAATTAAAATAAATCAAATATTTGTTTATTTTAAAAAATGTTTACACTAATAAAATGGGAATTTTTATTCAGAAATTTAACGTTGATTTTGAAAATATAGTAAAATTAGATGGATGAGTGGAAAACAAAAAATAAACAAATAAATTAAAAAATCCATATATATCTCATTCTAAAATATTAGAGTAGTTCAAACATAATGTTACCATTTACAGTAGCCTAACATACGCAGGTAGGTTTCTACAGTAAGACATGTCCTGATGCACAAGCCCATGCCAGCGGGGTTGATACGTTTGCATTTTTCACGACTGTTTCGTTCGGGTGGAACACTTTCCTATGTTAGATTAAATTTGTCAGAATTAAAACAGTATTGCAACAGTGTTTTTTAAAGTATTGAAATCAATCATCATGTACAGGGCTGTGATGCATCTGTTCCGATCGATAGCACAGAAGATAACGTTGCAGAGAAGGATGTTGTACCCTACTTGACGCTCAGAGGATTCGATATAATAGACGAAATAAAAGCTCTGTTTGAGAACAGATGCAAACGAATCGTCTCCTCTACGGATATTATCGCATTGGCTACTCGTGATGCAGTTGCAATGGTAAACAATCAAACTCAGCCATCTTCATCGTGATTTTTTCTAGGATTTCAGTTACGAAAACAATAATTATAACTGGAGATTGTAATTTACCCTGTACCAATTGGACTATGGGATGTGGGAAAGGTAAAGAGACAAATCATGAATTCACACAAAATATACTATGTGTTTTTTATTCTTCACACAAAATTTAGTAAAGAGACAAATCATGAATTCACACATAAAATAGGAGGTGCTTTTTTACTGATCACACAAAACTTGATTCTTACATTAAGGGTACTTATCATTTTCCAACTAATAGCTTGCCTAAAATATATTCACATGCAACCACACACTAAACGTCTTTTATCACTTAACTCAACTTTCACCCAACACTCAATCACTTAATTAATTGAATCTTTATATGTACCCAACTCCACTTGCCAAAATAATTACAATTTCTAACATAAGTTTCCAAATAAACGATGTGATCATTCTAGGCCCACATTCTCCATTCACTTTGTGCTAAGTGCGTTCGAATTTGTTGCTTTAAGCCATACTTACCAAGTTCGTCCATATTAGCGAAAAAATACGTTAATTTGCCAGTTTGGTTCGGTACGACGATTAATTCGGAGAATTCCAATTTGGTATGGTGCTACATTTTTGTCAAAGTCCCTGCTCCAATTAGGTGTCTCCTGCTTCGTCCCTTACTTGAACGTGTTTCGCACCCCAACATGAACATGCAATGTGCTTCATTACACCGAACAAGGACCATACATAAGGGGGCATCCTTAAGTGGATTGCACATTTTTCGAATATTTGGGAATCCGACGAACATGGGCGCACGGTTAATTTTTTACCACGCCCATGTCCCTTGAATTAGTGAATATTCGGGGAATCTACAATCGACTTTAGCTCACCTTATGCAAGGTAGACAGTAAATAGATCTAGAAGGTAGTCAGTGACAATGATGTCTGGTCATGTTTTGAGTCATATTTTGAGTTGCATGTTAAAACTCTGAAAGTGATGTTATGTTTCCATCACTTGTCAAAACAATTGTGTTTGGCTTTATGTATGTAAATCATGTGTTGCAGTGATGATGTGTTTTCCATCACTTTTTGAAGCAACAATGATATGTGGCCTTGTTTTCATAGTTGGAGTATTACGTCCATCTTGTTGTAAACTTGACCACCGAGTATGTGTTATAAACTCGTGGCGAGAATGGGACGTTGGGTCATTAGTTGGTCATGTCATTCAAAGCATGTAATTTGTAAAACAATGTATTATAGGTTGCACAAGTAGTAGGTGTCGGCTCATCCCTTAAGACTCTGAAGAACAAAGGTGAATGAGATGGAAGCGAGACCTTTTTAGGATGCTTGTGATGTAGATAGGGTGCAGAGAGAGTTGCAGATTACTTTTTATGCTTTTGGAGGACCAAAAGATCCTCAGTAGGGAGGATTGATCCAGGTGGCTCTAGAGAGACACCCAGGACAAAGAAGGCTTATGAACGCTCAAAAAATCAAAGTGCTTAGAATGATGTCAACCTAGGACCAGAGTGTAGATCTTGTCGTCCTCATTTCAACGGTGCAAACGACACTTCAATCCGAGTCCGGATGATGAATTTATCACAAAAAGAAGGTTGCTTTGTTCCTTAGAAAAATGAGGCATTTTCCTTTAAAAATGGGTTTTGAGCCTTTATAAGGCAAATCGCAATCAAAGGCTAGTGATGGCCGATATCGGTGCTATTCAAGTACCGATCGGCGATATCAGCGCTTGTGAATTGGCAATGGAGTGTCGGATCGGTAGATCAGGTCGGCAAAACCCAAAGGCCGAGGACCAGGACCCCGAGCTATAGCGATTGTCGATATCGACAATCGGCTATCGGCATATCGGCGATCGGCGATCAACAATCTCTCAATATGCAGGGCTATTGGCAACAGTGACAACGATAAGCAATAACTGCAGACCCGATGGGAATTATAAGCCCGATTTGATAAAATCTGAGATCCGGGAATTTAGATTTTTTAGTGTAATCCCGTATATTTTTGGTTTTGGTCAAATCCACTATGCGATGCGATAAGCGACTAAGGCAGACCCGATAGGGTTTATATGGCCGATTTACTATATTTTGAAGATTGGTCTTTTGTGATTTTGGTCGGAATTTCCAATTTTTTCAGTATTTCTGTTTTAATAGAAAAAATGCCATTTTGGTGGTTTTGTTGCAACGACTGATGCTTCTATGCAAACAACTTCCATTATAAACAAAATCGACCTCCGATTCTTAAGTAGCCTTGTCCACAAACGTGTTATAAAACATGATGGGTGTAGAGAGCCAGGCAGGGGAGGCGAGAGGCTACGTGATAGAGGGCTAGAGAGCCTATGCTAAAGTACTCGAGGGACTGTGTTAGAGAGCCCCGAGAGCCTGAAGTGATAGAGAGCCAATAAGGAGGCTGCACCCGCTGAATAGTTGCAGAATGAGAGGGTCAGGCTATGTAGAGATAGCTAGACTATGATGTGAATTACCCAGAGAAGCCAGATCAGCACTTGAACTTCGCAGAGCCGCAGAGCTACATAGAAGCATGAAACCAGAGAGCGCTTAAAATTTAGGCAAATCGCAGAGCTGCAGTGACATAATCCAGAGCGCTACAGAGCCAGATAGCCAGTGAGCTACAGAGCCAAGAGTCCAGAGCAATTATTCTCTTTGTGATCGATCCTTCTTCTTTGATTGATTCTTCTTCTTCTGATCGATTCATCTTTTGATCGATTCTTCTTCTTGTGATCAATTCATCTTTTGATCGATTCTTCTTTGATTGATTCTTCTTCTTGCAATCGATGCTATGAAATCGATGTTCAACAAGCTTCAACATTTTTGATATCTATGTTTCAGATGTTCACTTTCTTGTGCGAGTAGTGATCTTCATACGATTGTTGCCTTGAGATCGATGGTTTGAGCAGCTTCACCAATGACACATCCACTTCTTCAGATGGCCCGTGATGTGAGGTATATGGTTATTATTCGTGTACTTCTTCTTTTACATTATGCTGCATGGATCCTTGATTGATATTGATGCAGGATCTTGTTTATTTCATGTTGTCATGATTCCTCGCTTCATGTTATGCGGAATCCTACCTATGATGTACTTATTGTCATAACTCTTCATGTTATGCTTTGAGACCCCTTGTTGTATGTTGCTGGGACACTCTTGTTATTGTCGTCATGCATGTTTGTTTTGAGATCCCTTTTGCGCCATGTTGACAGGATGTTCAATATGCATGTTTTTGTGTCATACTGATAGGAGTCTTTTGATTGAGAGTTCTAGTTGTGGAACATCTCTTAGAGCCACTCCTACGTGAGGGCATTTTTTTTGTATGATCACGACATCATCTCTTGTGTACATCATCTTTATTGACACCACCTAATGCAACGACCTACACCATCTTGACACGGGGCCTAGGGACGTAGTCCCTTCTGGACGAACTCCATTATCAACGCTTATGTTTTAATGTGTTGACGATTGTTATGTTCCTCTTCTTTTTCGCATGCAGATGTAATCATTAATGTTCTTTTAAAATGCAATTTTAACACATCACGACAGTAAAAGGTCTTGGAAGGGTCCTTCTTCACACCCGGACCTGGATCAATTATTAACTTGGGTTTATAATATCAATCATGGTCAACCATAACCAACCATGGTCAACCATGGTGGGATGTCGCATTGTGGAAAAAAATGTCTCAATATAAAAATCATGGACAATCATGGTCAACCATGGTCAGCGGTGGTTGACCATGGTCAACCATGTTTTATAGAATAAAAAATGGTCAACCATGGTCAATCTTGGGTTTTTAGGATTAATCCCAATGGTTTGTTATTCCTTTGGGTCAAACATGGTAAATCATAGTCAACCATGGTCAACCATGCTCAAATGTCACTTTGTGACAAAAGATTGTTTTAATATGAAAATCAACCACGTTTAGCCATGGTCCAACATCATATTGTGCAAATAATTAATTATTATTATTAATTATGATAATGTAAAAATGAATTAATTGTTGTTATTTGTGTGTGATTTAAGTGAATTAAATATTCATATTAACCATTATTATTTAAAATATTTAATTAAAAATTATTATTGTGTTTAACCATAATTGACTATTTAATTATTATTAACTAATATTAATATATTAATATTATTATATAACTTATATTTATAAATAAAAATAAGATTTTTATATTTTTTTTACTAAAAAAATAATATTGATTTTTTTTTTAATAAAATGAGTAGTAATTAATTATTTACATTTTTATAAAAAAATAATAATAATTATTATTGTTATACTTATTGTTGTTTTTATTATATATTTATCAATAGTTTGTCTTATAGATAAAAATGAAACTTTATGTGTTTATCAATCATATTTACTAAAATAATTATTGTTATTAAGATTATTATTTTCTGTATTCAGGTTTCTCTGGTCCATAATGAATTAAGAGAAGTCTTTTGGTAGAAATCACATAAGAGAAATTTTTGGCCGA
>APFE031022721.1:0-10756 GCA_000404065.3 Pinus taeda | reverse complement strand
ATATTTCAATTAATTTATTAAAATCAAATATTATTAAAAAAATCTATTACTAGGAAATAACAAAGAAAAAAAACTAACAAGAATCCACAGATCAAAGCCAAACTTCAAACAAGGAGGGAAGTAAAAAATTATAAAAAGGAGTCAAGACTCTAATCGAAACAAGATCATTTAATAAATAAAAATAATTAATGGAAATAAAATAAACTAAAATTAAACAAAAATATACACAAGTCAAAAGAAATATATATATTCAAAGAAAAGTAATCAATAAATAAAACAGGGTCAACAATAAAATATGGGGTTAAGGCTCATTAAATAAATAACAAAAATACTTTAAGGAGTTAAGAACGAATAAGATGATAAAATACTTAAGAAAACATGAAGGATCAAGAATATAAACTTTAATGAAGAATAAATCAACAATAAATACTATAAAAAGGACACCAATACCTACGTAGATAAATAAACAAAAAAATAAATCCCAAAAAGAAACCTAAAAAAAAATAAGAGGACAAGACAGGGACCCAACTTCCACTAATAATCCAACCATCGTCTCTATTCAAATTATTGGGTCTTTTTTCAATTTCTAAGGCTTCTCTGAATTTACGATAATGGAAATGACTAACCCTAGCAACGACTTGGGCCTCCTCAATGCAAATGTGATGCTTAGATTTATCTGCATGCTCTGCCAAAGCAGAGGAGCAAGTCTTGCAATGTTTGATGTCAGCGACATGCTCACAAATCCTTTGATTAATCGAGCGACTAGTCTCACCAATATAAGGAATCCCACAAGAACATGGGATAACGTAAACACCCTTCATAACTGGGTCTTTTATAAATTAAGAGAGCTTCAAATGGTATTTAAAGGCGTGTAAAAAATTGAACATATATCACAAAACGAATAAGAAAATACCAACAAAATGAAATATTGAAGTTGTTTTATGTCTTTCAACGTCACAATTGAAAGTGAATTTATTTACAAAATTACAATTATCATATGGCTGACAGCTGCGTGGTAATATTCTTCCTCTCTATGGCCTCCTACCGAAACCCCTAATCTGTGTTCCTCATGCAGGAAATGAGTCGGCCTAACTAGCTTTATATGTCGGTGCTGAAATACTTTATGTGGCACACATCTATATGCCGAGAAACATAGTTGCTCCTTCGATTTCAAGGTCGTTGGCCAACCTTGTCATTAATGTTTTCAAGGTAGGCAAACTTTGAAGAAATTTACATGTTTTCGAAAAATGAGGGGCTATTTTTTCCTTTGCATTTTTAATTCATACTTGTGTTATTCCTTTGCCGACAGAAAAAATGCACACATATTTAGTGATGATAGATGGCACACACTAATTTTTCATTCAAATTTTAAAATTTTATTAAAATTTAATACAACTTAATAAATTTTTTAACACAGCAGCATAATTGTTGATAAGCATTTAGATGAAGCATATGCTAAGCATATTTTCTTGAAAATCAATCTATCTCGTCAATTAAAAACATAAAAATAAAAATCAGCAGCTTTTCATCCACCTAAAATTGACATAGGAAGCCTCTTGATAATTAATCAATTTAATTAAAAGAACAAAAAAATACATAACTACTTTCGAGATGAATCTCAACCTTTGATTTGTAAATACTACTAAGAAAATTCTATGGAAATTAAATCCCTACCATCCACCTATAATATAAATAATTAAATTAATATTCTAAAAATCTTATTTAAAAATATACTATCAAAATAATAATATAATAAATAATAATAATATAAATTAATAACTATAATAATATAAAATTAAAAAATATATTACGTTTTACCATAATTTACAACTAAAATCTATAACATAATCACGTGTTACCCTAAAACATTAAAAGTGCAATGTCACTAAACCAACTCAAATTTAAAATAAAATAGTATAAATAAAAAATGCATCAATGAATGAACTTGTAGTTTCGCATCACTTATCATAAGTATTTAAAATTTTAAAAATAAAAAACTGATCCAAAAATACAAGATTGTAATTTTTTTTAGAAGAAAAAACGATGGTTTATATAATGTATAAGTACATTTTTCAACAAAAAAAAATGCTTTCATAATAGCTACATAATATCAAAATATTCCCACAAAGATTTAAGAGGAGAAAATATAAGCATAGAAACAAAAAATTATCATAGACAAGCTAGAACTCACTACAAGCATTAGAATTACATCCATTGACATTGTTATTAAAAGGCATTTTTCCAACAGGATAACATCCAACTGAAAGAGACAAATAGTGAAACAAGATCTATGGAAGGGGGATAGAGCCCTCATCTTAGATGTTGTCATACACTAGGGGAATGTAGTGCAAATGTCCAACATCGTTCGATAATCCTTTCTTGGACAAAGTGTCTGCAACCACATTAGATTCTCGATAGGTGTACTGGAAAGTGATCAACGAGAAAGATTGCCTAAGAAGTTGTATCTAGGATATCCAACCGATGAGGTGAGAGGGATAAAAGTTTGTATTGGTCGATGTCCCATCAATAAGGACCTGTGAATCCCATGGACATATAATGTATCAATCGACAATCTTCTTGAAAACAAGAGAAGTCCCCAAAGGGCTATGACTTTTTCCCTCGTATTAGTGTCAGAGCCGCCATTACAAGAAATCTTAAAATGTTGACAATGATCCACCCTTAGCCACACTCTGCAGCCACAATTTCCTCTCTAAGCAGCACCATCAAAATCCCTGCCGGGTATAATATGAGATGAGAACATAACCTATGTGATAGATCCTTGACTTTTTAAGAGGGGTTCTTTATAGACTCCACCCTTAATAATACGTTGTGAAATTTTTTATGTATGTTAATCTGCAACCCTTCAAAAATATGTCCATTCCGGGCTCTTCAAATTTCCCAGAAAATATAGAGAGGTGTCGCTTGAATTTTTCCTCTACGTTCGATCCACCATCGAATGCATTGCTCAGTGTTCAGAAAGGTCATGCAAGGATGGTCGGGGAGTGGAATATATTGTTCTAGACTAGTATAGAAGTTGTGCATTCCAGAAAAAGACGAACCTTAGTCTCATTTGATTCAAAAAACATAGGACATCTATCTGCTAACATATTTTCCCAAGTAAGAGTTTTGTTTTACCATAATAGCTACACATATGGGATAATCTTAATAGGAGCATCTGATTTCGAGACTTTGTAGAACGCGCAAGGAAGGTTAAGAGCTAGAATATAACATATAAGATATGTGTATGTGTCTACAACCTCCACCATGTTTGGTCGCAGCTTTCCCGCCCAAGTGATATGGCCCCTTCCATCATTTCTATAAAGTTTGGAACTTTTGAGAGCCCATGTAAGCCTCCCATTCAACAACTCGGATACTATCTAGACTAACCTCCCTAGCCAATTTCCAAACTACAAAAATGCCATACCAACGAGAAATAACCTTATCCAAATGGAAAATGCTTCTAAAATGTAATCTCTTCAAAGTATCCTCAGAAAGTGAATGTGCACCCTCCACACCCTGAATACTATCAAAGCCAACACTGATATGATTCCCTTCGCCAAAAGACCAAATAATTCTATGAAGAAAAATTCTTTCACTTTACTAAATAAATTCCAAATCTAAGATCTAGATCTGATCCCAATATGCCCAGTTCTAATCTAATCCTCAGCTTCTTTGTTACGGAAATATTTGGTGATAATGATATCTCGCCAGATACCCTCCCTAAAAGGCCACACCGTAGGGATTTAATAATAAGAGCCAATCCAAAAATTTTAACATCTAAAATTCCCGAGCCCCCAAATTCGTTTGGAATGGAGATCTTATTCCATTTAATGAGATGATGTTTTTGTTTTGTGTTTGATCCCAACCATATGAAGTGCGCCATGAAACTTTTGATTTTATTAATAATGGATGAAGGGAGGATATAAATATGTGCCTAATACACTGCCAGCACAACCTGTGCTAAAATGTATCTACCACCGAGGGTCAGCCAATGACGAGACCACTTATTGAGCTTATATCATAATTTATCTAAAAGCCATAGCCAATATGCACACCTGTAGTTGTTGAGCTTGAGTCTAAAACCAAGGTAAGTGAAACCATCACTTAATGGCATAGAGAAATAATTAAAAATCTGAATGATTCTATTAATTTATCCTGTTCTCCAAATGAGTGCAAAATGAGAGATTTGTCCTCGTTTGCCATCATCCCTTAGGCCTCTCCAAAGCATTTCAAAATATAGTGAATCACCATCCATTGAGACCCGGATACCAATCCAAAAGTGAGAATGTCATCCACACAAAAATTGTGGGGGATATCAATACCGTTGCCCAACCGGATACCATTGAAATGGTTCGCTGCTCGAGCCACATTAAGCTTCAGACTGAGGCTATCCATCACTAGGATAAATAATAAGGGTGAAAGGGAACAACCCTGCCGCAGTCTCCTTCGGGCTTTGAAAAAATTCGAAAGGTATCCATTGACCAATACAACAAAATGAACATTTGACACACAGGGCATAATCCGTTCAATATTATGAAAAGGTGGTCCAATCTTCGTGAGGATGAGGCGTAAGAAAGCCCAATCAACACAGTCATATGCCTTCTTCAGGTCCATTTTTATAACCAAAGCCCGAAGCTTCTTGGATTGAATAAAATGAATAATTTCTTGAGTTGTGACGACAACATCATGGATTAATCGGTTGTGCAAGAAACCAAACTGTTCGTGCGATATGAACATCGAGAGAGTACCCTTCAAGTGCTCCGCAATAATTTTGATGTGATATTACACAGAGAGATGGGTTGAAAATCAAAAAAGGTGGTGGAGACTGAAACTTTAGAAATCAAAGCAATAAAAGAGGAATTAATGTGCCAGAGACATAAACTTAGATCCTTGATTTCTCAACTAAGTTCACCACGTCCTTACCCATCAAGTCAAAAAAATGTAAAAGAAAGTCCGCAGTCGAGCCATCTGTGCCAGGATATTTGTCTTTAGCGAATGACTTCAACACCCGAAGTACTTCATCAATAATGATGGGCCAATAGAGTGCTTTATTTTCTTTCTCGTTGAAAATGAGAAGATAATGCGTCCTACCACAGATTTGATCATCAATGTTGACTCCGTGACAAGCTTGTAAGAAAGTGTCAAAATAATGAACGGCATCAAAACCTCCGTAGTTGCAAACTTCAAGACCTTTTAATACTTTTAAGAAAAAACAGCACAATTGAATTGAGAAATCTAAACTAATGACTTGATACTTCGTTCATCCAAAATAGTGGCCTGACATCAAATTCGTGGGAAAGGAACTCTAAAATCCAAACTTCAAAACCTTTTAAAATCTAAAATCTTCTGAATATACTCCGTAGTTGCAAACTTCAAAACCTTTTAATACTTTTAAAAAAACAGCACCATTGAATTGAAAAAACTAAACTCATGACTTGACACTTCGGTCATCCAAAATAATGGCCTGACATCAAATTCATGGGAAAGTAACTCTAAAATCCAATTTGCAACTCTAAACTTCTTCTACATACGTCTCATTTACGAGGACTTTAAAGTATAATGATTTATAAATCCATAGCCTCTGACGATTCATTTAATCTCAAAAGATAAATTTATCACCTCGTGACCTTATCATCAGCTTGATTCCCTCCTGATGCCTCCAATCACGATAATTAGGGTTCACTGATCATAATCTTGGTTCTTCGCCCATACCTTAAATATATAAGCAGAAATGTTATGCATATTTGCCGATAAACTGGCAAACTTGCGAATCTCAGGGCCAACTGCAACACTGGCTTAAGTTGACTTTATGGCTCAAACGTATAGAAACATATCCCATTCTGAGGAAGTGAATAACATATTTTGCATCCTGCCAATTTCTATGCATCGGATCCTATAACAGCGTCCCTTTATTTAGTGACTTGGCCTGTCATTTAGTCGTAAAGCATAGTTCAAAGTACACACATGTTCTGCCATGCTCGACGTAATGACTTCACACTACCCAAAATACAAGACCCCTCAACCAATCTGTAAATATTTCCTATCCGATAATCTTAAATTCTAATCGATAAAATTCATATCTTATAGGTAATTTAAATGCAAAATTAAGGGGTTAAATAAATCCAACAAAATTATTAGTTTATTAGCGTTCGATCCGCCGTTGACTCCCTATTAATTTGGGTTGATTAGAGCATTTAATTGATGTTTTTAGCTTTTACCCAAAGTTTTATTTTAGAGCATTGATGTTTCTTGCTTTTTATCCAAAGTTTTATATTGGAGGTCTTATTGCCGGGTTGCTGAATTTCCAAATCCAAAAAAACAATTTAACTAAAGTTTGGATGGCTTGTTTCGCTTTGTGAATTTTAGACCAAAGTTTGGATGGCTCATTTCACTTTGTAAATTTTAGTTGGTACGTGTTCTGAGTGTCCTGCATGCAGGACAGATGTTTGCATATGGAGCTCGTCAGCTCCACCTTCCAGGAAGTCCCAGATATGTCAGGTTTTGTAGTTGGGTTAGAGACTTGTATCAATGCCGTCAAACAAATTCTATTGCAGGATGACGTTGATCGCCTTGGAATAACAGGGATGGGTGGGAGCGACAAAAGCACCATGGCATCAGCCCTTTGCAAAGATAACCTAGTCAAAGGTAACCACATTTCCAGTCTTCCTAAATTTGTTATCCAGACATCCATATTATGTTGTCATGGCCTTAGTTTGTAATGTTTATTCTCTTTCCAATTTTCAGCTTCTTTCAGCAATATAGTTCTCGTTCCAGTGAAACGATCTAATCCAAATGAAAAAGGCCTCTTAGAGACGATGTGGGAGAAGATAATTGGTGGCCGAGTGCCTGAATTCCAGAGCATAGAGGACGCACATGACCAATTGCAGAAAAAAATTAGGTTAAGAATATATCGGCCGACTTTGGTGGTTTTGGATGATGTACCTGTTGTTTGAAGCAAAAGGATACAAGACAATTATCACAACCAGACAAGATTCCACGATTAGAATTACAGGTAGTACTCGTTTGTATAAGATGCCTCTGTTGGAGGATGCTAATGCCTTGTCTCTTTTCTGCTTCTAGGCCTTTGATGAGACATCGATTCCGACAACAGAAAATGAGGTTCTGGTTAGAGAGGTATGAATTATACATACTCTCCATTATCTCATATGCCTTAACGTTTTCTCCATCTTACTCATCTTTTACCTAAATGCCGATTTTGCAATCAATACCCAAATTTACGACCTAAAGATAAATGCCTTTAATGTAGCTCCAGCAAGTGTTTTAGAGTCATGATTTATGCAGACAACTAGCACAGTTTAACTAACATTATAGTTATAGGTTGCAGCAGAGTGTAAGGGCTTACCACTTGCCCTCAAGGTCATTGGAAGCTCATTGCGCGGTAAGCCTAGGCCAATTTGGAGCAATGCTCAGAGAAAACTTTCAAAATCAGAATCTATATCAGAATATCACAAGGAGAGTCTTCTTAAACGCTTGGAAACGAGTATAGATGTGCTTGATGATAAACATAAACAATGCTTTTTGGATTTGGGGGCTTTTCCCAAAGGTAGAAAGTTCAGCGTGGAAACATTATTAAACATTTGTGTATATGTTCGCCAGATGGAATTGACAGATGCTTTGGACGTCTTGCTAGAACTTGCAAGTCGAAATCTCCTGAATTTCACGGGCTATCCAGGGTATGTACTATGGAACCTGTTTACTTCAACTGCTGCATATGAATTTGTTTTGATTATTGCTTCAGCCTCTTCATGTATGCTTCTTAACTTTAATTATTCTGCTTTTGGGCTTTAGCATCTTCGATAAATCATGAACATCCCAGAAAACTTGAGGCTTATAAACATAATCTAAGTTTATAATCTAAATTGTGTACAAGATTTATTTTTAGAAAGAGAATCAGGAGAGTAAGATAAATATATATGTTAGTATCAAACTAGAGATAAAAGGGGGCTTTTGAGATACCATGATTGGTTTGGTTAACACAAGGTTTTAATGGTTAGGAGTGGGGCCATCAATTTCAGCTGTGCTGCTGAGCTCTGCTTTTCTCAACATGATGTAATGCGGGATTGAGCCTTGTACCTGGCAAGCCAGGATAACCTAGGAGGCTCTTCATGCCTTCCAAAGAGGATAAAATTCCCACAGAATGGTTAACTACTCTCAAAGATCAGGCATCTCGCACTCAGTTTGTTTCAATTTACACAGGTATGTTTGTTCATGAAACCTGCTTTCTTTCCCTTTCCATATGAAACATTGAATAATTATGAATTCAATTTACTAATTTTCCAAGTTTACTAAGGTGTTTGATAAGCATTTTGATCAGCATCATACATTGAGTTTTATCTTTCTGGGACCCTTGTAGGTGCAATGCAAGAACAAGATTGGAGTCAAATTGATTTTCCTGAGGTGGAAGCTTTGGCGTTATTCTTTTCTGCAAATCAATACTGTCTTCCAACATTTTTAAATAGGACGCCAAAACTGAAAGTTCTTATAGTATACAATTACAGTTCCATGCGTGCAAATATTAGTGGGCTGCCAAGATTTTCTTCACCTGTTCAAATTAGGTCTCTGTTTCTTCATAAGGTGATTATTACTTCTCCTCTGTATGAGAACTGTAGGTCCTGTGAGAAGTTGGAAAAGTTGTCCGTGTGCTTATGTGAGGGCCTTGGGAATAACACTCTAATGGATACGGAACTTGGGAATAACACTCTAATGGATATGGAACTTGAGCCCTTTAACTTTCCAAACATTATGGAAATTTATTTCGATCACTGCAGTGATTTGGGGGAATTGCCAGTCAAACTATGCAATTTAACTTCCCTCCAGAGGTTGTCCGTTACTAATTGTCATTTTATCCAAAACTTACCTCATGATATGGGATGGTTAAAGTCACTTCGGGTGCTGAGATTGTCTGCCTGTCCAAGCCTGTCGAGGCTACCATCTTCCATTTGCAAACTAGGGTAACTAGAATATTTAGATATTTCACATTGCAGAAGTTTGTAGTACCTTCCCACTGAATTTGATCAGCTATCAAAGTTAGAATCGTTGGACATGAGGGAGTGTTCAGTATGCAATGAAGTCCCTACAGTAATAGCAAGATCTTTAAAACGTGTAGTCATATATGATAGCGACAGGCAGCGTGAAGCATGGTTGTACATCAAAGCATCTACCCTTCATAACCTCACCATTGATGAGGTTCAAGAGATCTTTAGTTTGGAGTGGCTTGAAGATTGAACTTGGTTTTCCAAGTTTGGGAATAATTTCATTATGCTTTTCTCAAAGTACACTGTTCATGTATTTAAGGGTAAGCTGTTACTTCAATATATGTCATCCATGTGAATGATGTAAAGTTTATTAGACATGGAATATTCTGTGCAGAATGATGTAAAGCTTATTATACATGGAATAGTCTGTACAGAAACAGAAGCATCTGAAGATGACACGCAACCTCAAATGTTCTGTAAAGAAACATAAGTATCTGAAGGTGATAAACAACCTCAAATGTGTCGGGAACTATGAAAAGGTTGTGCAGTTGAGAATGCTTGCCCATAATCCATATATTCAGGATTACCTGATGGTGTAATGTCCATAGATTCAAAAGCACACGATGGTGGAATCTCCTTATATGTATTAAAAATTTTGCGTGTTTTCTGACCATGTTATATATATTGAAATTGTTCGGTTGTAAGAAATGGGATGACCTAAAAATATTGTTTATGGAATGTTAAAACCTACTTTCTTGCAGATATTCTTGTGCACTGTCACCACAATGACGTATGACTTTGTTGTCCAGTGTCACAACAATGACTTACAAATTTGTTGGCCACAAGGCCCATCTTTGATAACTTCAACCATTTAACCCTTTTAAACCAATGAAGAATATGATTGCAGTTATGATGCTTTCTTTGCTATAGGCACTCCTAAATTTAACTTACGTTTCTCTAACATTCCTATTAACCATATTAAAAACAAAAAATTAAACATCCAACAATGACTTATGACTTTGTTGGCCACAAGGCCCATCTTTGATAACTTCTCAATTCAACCATTTAACCCTTTTAAATCAATGAAGAATATGATTGCGGTTATGATGTTTTCTTTGCTATAGGCGCTCCTAAACTTAACTTACGTTTCTCTAACATTCCTATTAAACATCCAAAGGAAACTTTGAATTGAAATTAATTATTTTTATTTTTGGTGTGTGTTTAGAGGTGCTTTACAATTCAAGAAATATTGTGGTCACTCATTTCTAACAGTGTTGAGTTAATGGATTAAATCCGCGAAGGTCCCCCAAAAAAAAAAAACTTATAAAAATAGGGATAAATGAACATATTAAAAACAAAAATTTAAATATCCAAAAGAAACTTTGAACTCAAATCATTTTTATTTTTGGTTTGTTTAGAGGTGTTTTACAATTCAAGAAATATTGTCACTCATTTCTATCAATGTTGTGTTAATGGATTAAATTGGTAAGGGTCCAAAAAAACAAAAAAAAACCTCATAAAAATAGGGATAAATTTGGTTTTAACCATGTTAAAAATAAAAATTTAAATATCCAAAAGAAGAACTCAATCATTTTTATTTTTGGTGTGTGTTTAGAGGTGCTTTACAATTCAAGAAATATTGTCACTCATTTCTATCAATGTTGCGTTAATGGATTAAATCGGCAAGGGTCCAAAAAAAACTCATAAAAATAGGGTTAAAATCGGTTTTAACCATATTAAAAACAAAAATTTAAATATCC
>APFE031022709.1:0-29317 GCA_000404065.3 Pinus taeda | reverse complement strand
TAAATTAGCACATTAATCATTAATCTACACATTTGTAATGTTTTAACTTTAAATAAATTTATAGACTCATATGTTGACTATGATTAACTATTGTTGACTTGGTCAACTATAGTAATAAAAACCCACGATTAAGTACGGATTAAGTAGCAATCCCTTAAAATCTTTAGGGTTTATTATATTAAACATAAGGATTATAATATTAATCTTAGGATTTATAATGTTGGGCTTGATAATGTTAGTGTTTATGACATTTGGTTTAATATTATGGCAGTGTGACAATTGTTCTCACAATGATACATTACATTGCAATGCAACATTGAATAAATTAGGGTTAAATATTTTGTTTTATAATATTTGGTTTAGGGCTTAGGGTTTATTTTGATTCATAATATTGGGTTTCGGTATGTTTTTTAATATTTTGGGTTGATAATATTATTAGAGCCTTGGGTTTGTTAATTCCTTTGGTTTATAACCTTGCACCAACGTCGCATTATAACAAATATTTTCTCAATAGGAAAATCAACGATGGTTAAGCATTGTCATTGACGCTTATTTTTCGATTTATAATATTTATCTTGGGGTTTAAACAACTTGGGTTTATAAATTTAATCCATTGGGGTTAGAATATCAATCCTTTTCGTTTTTAATATTGATCCCTAGCATTTTTTTATCTCTTATGTTTATAATATTTTTCTCTTGGGTTTATAATATTAAACGCTTGGGTTTATTTGTTCTTTGAGTTTATAATATTAATAATTCCTTTGGTTTATCAATTTATCCCTTATGTTTATTAATCATTCCACTTTAAAATATTAATTGTTAGGGTTTATTAATCGTTTAGGTTTTTAATATTAGTTTGTTGGGTTTATTTATTCCTTGGGTTTTTTTGATTTCTTGGTTTATTAATCATTCTTCTATATATTAATGCATTGGGTTACAATATTATAAGATTTGGGTTTATTCATCCCTGTTTATAATATTAATAATCCCTTTGATAAGTTTATGTGTCGATTATTAATAATAATAATCTCTTCGTTTATTAAACCCCAATATTAAGGGTTTAATACATCAACTATTAAACTCCGATATTAAAGGTTCAATAGTCCAACTATTTATTATTATGTCAATATCACTATAGATTAATTTGATATGGAAATCAACCATGGTCAACCATAGTTATTTTAGGGTTTATGATAGTCATGTTAGGGTTTATATGTGTTGGTTTATAATTTCTATCCCTTAGGTTTATTATTCCATTGGGTTTAGAATATCAATCCTTTGAGCTTATCTATCTAAGGTTTCATATTCCTAGGGTTTAATATTGTTCAACAATGGTCAACAATAAACAACCATGTTCAACCGTGGTCCAATGTCGGATCACACAAGGATTGTCTCAGTATGAAAATCAACCGTGCTCAACCATGCTTATTTTAATGATTTTTAATATTTATCTAAGGGTTTTTATATCTTGGGTTTATAATTTTAGTCCCTTGTATTCCCTTGGGCTCATAATCCATTGGGTTTTTAGTATTAATCCCTTGGGTTTATTATTCCTTTGGGTTTATAAGATCAATCCCTTGGGTTTATTATTCCTTTAGGTTTATAATATCAATCATGGTCAACCATTTCCAATCATAGCCAACCATGGACAACCATGGTTGAATATCACATTGTGACAAGGATTGTCTCACCATGAAAATAAACCATGTTTATTTTAGTGTTTGTAATATTTATATTAGGGTTTAACAATGTTGGGTTTATAATATTAGTCCCTTGGTTTTAATATTATTCCCTTGGGGTTTTAGTATTAATCCCTTGGGTTCATAATATCAATCCGTGGGTTTACTCTTAGCTTGGGTTTATAATATCAATCATGGTCAACCATAACCAACCATGGTCAATCATGGTTGGATCTCGCATTATGACAAAAATTGTCTCCATATAAAAATCATGGACAATCATGGGCAATCAAGGTCAACCATGGTCAGCCGCGGTTGATGATGGTCAACCATGTTTTATAGAATAAAACATGGTCAACCATGGTCAATCGTGGTCAAACACGTTTGAACGTCGTCTTGTGACAAAAATTGTCTTGATATGAAAATAAACCATGATCAACCATGGTCCAACGTCACATTATGACAAAGATTGTCTCGATATGAAAATTAACCATGGTCAGCCATGGTCCAACATGGCATTATGATAAGGATTGTCTCAATATGAAAATCAACCATGGTCAATCATGTTTATTTTAGTGCTTATAATATTTATCTCAGGGTTTATATATGCTGGGTTTATAGTATTAGTCCCTTGGGTTTAATCTTATTCCCTTGGGCTCATAATCCCATGGGTTTGTTATTCCCTTGGATTTATATTACAGACAATTATGTTCAACCATGGTCAAACCATATGGATATGGAAATCAAACATGGTCAACCAGGGTCCAATGTTGTGTTCTGACAAAGATTGTCTTGATATAAAAATAAATCATGGTCAACCATAGTTAACCACGGTCCAACATTGCATTGTGACAAGGATTATCTCTATATGGAAATCAACCATGGTCAACAATGGTGAACCATGCTTATTTGAGGTTTTATAATATTCATGTTAGGTTTTATATACCTTGGGTTTATAATTTTTATCCCTTAGGTTTGTTATTCCCATGGGTTTATAATATCTCCCTTGGGTTTATTGATGTAAGGGTTCATATTCCTAGGCTTTAATATTATTCAACAATGGTCAACCATAATCAACCAAGTTCAACCATGGTGAACCATGATACAATGTTGCATTGTGACAAAGACTGTCTGAATATGAAAATCAAATGTGCTCAACCATGTTTATTTTAGTATTTTAAATATTTATCTTAAGGTTTTATAGATTGTCTCAATATGAAAATCAACCATGTTTGCCCATGTTTATTTTAGTTCTTATAATATTTATCTTAGGCTTTATATATGTTGGGTTTATAGTATTAGTACCTTGGGTTTAATCTTATTCCCTTGGGTTCATAATCCCTTGAGTTTGTTATTCCCTTGGATTTATAATAGGTTTATTATATTAATCATGGCAAACCATGGTCAATCATAGCCAAGAATGTTCAACCATGGTCAAACCATATGGATATGGAAATAAAACATGGTCAAGCAGGGTCCAATGTTGTGTTCTGACAAAGATTGTCTCGATATGAAAATAAATCATGGTTGACCATGCTTAACCATGGTCCAACATTGCATTGTCACAAGGATTATCTCTATATGGAAATCAACTGTAGTGAACAATGGTGAACCATGCTTATTTTAGGTTTTATAATATTCATGTTAGGTTTTATATACCTTGGGTTTATAATTTTTGTCCCTTAGGTTTGTTATTCCCCTGGGTTTATAATATAAATCCCTTGGGTTTATTGATGTAAGGGTTCATATTCCTAGGCTTTAATATTATTCAACAATGGTCAACCATAATAAACCATGTTCAACCATGGTACAATGTTGCATTGTGACAAAGATTGTTTGAATATGAAAATCAAATATGCTCAACCATGCTTATTTTAGTATTTTAAATATTTATCTTAAGGTTTTATAGATTGTCACAATATGAAAATCAACCATGGTTAGTCATGTTTATTTTAGCCCTTATAATATTTATCTTAGGGTTTATATATGTTGGGTTTATAGTATTAGTCCCTTGGGTTTTATATGATTCCCATGGGTTCATAATCCCTTGGGGTTTTAGTATAAATCCCTTGGGTTTTTTATTCCCTTGGATTTATAATACGGATCCATTGGGTTTATAAGATTAGTCATGGTAAACCATAATCAATTATAGCCAAGCATGTTTGACCATGGTCAAACCATATGGATATGGAAATAAAACATGGTCAACCACGGTCCAGCATTATGTTCGGACAAAGATTGTCTCGATATGAAAATAAATCATGGTCAACCATGGTTAACGATGGTCCAACATTGCATTGTGACAAGGATTGTCTCTATATGGAAGGCAGTTGTGGTCAACAATGGTGAACCATGATTATTTTAGGTTTTATAGTATTCATGTTAGGTTTTATATACCTTGGGTTTATAATTTTTATCCCTTAGGTTTGTTATTCCCTTGGGTTTATAATATCAATCCCTTGGGTTTATTGATGTAAGGGTTCATATTCCTAGGGTTTAATATTATTCAACAATGGTCAACCATAATCAACCATGTTCAACCATGGTCAACCATGGTACAATGTTGTATTGTGACGAAGATTGTCTGAATATGAAAATCAAATGTGCTAAACCATGTTTATTTTAGTATTTTTAATATTTATCTTAAGGTTTTATACTTTGGATTTATAATATTAGTCCCTTGGGTTTAATATTATTCCCTTGGGTTCTTAATTCCTTGGGTTCATAATCCCTTGGGGTTTTAGTATTAATCCCTTGGGTTTATTATTCCTTTTGGTTTATAATATCAATGCCTTGGGTTCATTATTCCCTGGTTAACCGTGGTTTATTATGATGTCAACCATGGTCAACCATTGTCCAACATGGAATTGTGATAAGGATTATCTCAATATGAGAATCAACGATGGTCAATCATGTTTATTTTAGTGTTTATAGTATTTATCTTATGGTTTAAATATGTTGGGTTTATAATATTAATCATTGTCAATGATTTATTTTAGTATTTTTAATATTTCTCTAAAGGTTTTTATACCTTGGGTTTAATATTATTCCCTTGGGGTTTATGTTTCCCTTGGGTTCATAATATCAATCCCTAGGGTTAATTATTAACTTGGGTTTACAATACCAATCATGGCCAACCATGGTAAACTATTGTCAATCATGGTCGAATCTTGCATTATGACAAAACAATTCTCCATAGAAAAGTCATGCAAAACCATGGTCAACCATGGTCAACCATGGTCACCCAAGGTATATGATTCTCAACCATGTTTTATAGAATAAAACATGGTAAAGCATGATCAATTGTGGTCAAACATGTTTGAACGTCACTTTGTGCCAAAACTTGTCTTGATATAAAAATCAACCATGATGAACCATGGTCCAATGTCGCATTGTGACAACGATTATCTTGTTATGAAAATTAACAATGGTCAACCAAGGTCCAACATGGCATTGTGGTAAGGATTGTCTCAATATGAAAATCAACCATGGTCAATCATGTTTATTTTAGTGTTTATAATATTTATTTTAAAGTTTATATACGTTGGATTTATAATGTTAGTCCCTTAGGTTTAATATTATTCCCTTGGGTTCATAATCCCTTAGGGTTTTAGTATTAATCACTTGGGATTTTTATTCCCTTGGTTTTATAATATCAATCCATTAGGTTTATAACATTAATCATGGTAAACCTTGGTCAATCATAGCCAACCACATTCAACCATGGTCAAACAATATGGATATGGAAATCAACCATAGTCAACCATGGTCCAACATTGTGCTGTGACAAAAATTGTCTCGATATGAAAATAAATCATGGTCAACCATGTTTGAACGTTTGATTGTGACAAGGATTATCTCTATATGGAAATCTACCATGGTCAAACATGTTTATTTTAGGTTCTATAATATTCACACTTTAGGTTTTATAATATTCATGTCAGGGTTTGTATACCTTGTGTTTATAATTTTTATCCCTTAGGTTTATCATTCCCTTGGGTTTATAATATTAATCACTTGTTAAGAAGTTTCTCTCTCAAATAGGTAAGTAAACATGAGTGGATTTCTTTCCTTAAAAGATCAATTATAAGGTGTTTCCCTACCTTAAGGGTTTTGATATTGATAAAGTGTGATGAATTTCTATGTTATCCTTTGTATATTGTATGTGATTTAATTTTCATATATATGGCATATGACAAAAAGTTGTTATCATTTCCAATATTGTATTTATTTGGATAATAGAGATGGCACTAAAAGTTCCCCAGGAATTTATTGCAAAAATGTATCATAAGGCAATGACCCTCATTAAGGTATTGAATTGTTTAATTATAAATATGAAAATTTATGTAATTTATTTAATGTAGGCTCTATCTTGGATTAGTTCATTATAAGTGAGCCTCTTAAGCTAGTCATAAACTAGATTAAAAAGTGTTGGAACCATAGCAATGAGACTTCACCTAATCTATGTAGTATAAACTCAACCAGCATAAATAGCCTCTTTCAATTACGAGACGACATTCTCATTTCATGGAACCTGTGTACTTGAGCTTTTATGAGAAATATAAAGTGCCCTTCCCCTTTGTATCCAATGGCACTTGGACATCAAAATTGCTCTAATTTGACTTACTATGAAAATCTCGAGTTAGATATAGATGATTATCATATTGAGGTTTTCTTTATTAAGCATTCTAGGCATACAAATTTCATGCCAGAGGTATATAACTAGAACAACCACATATTTCAATGTTGTTGATATACGTCAATAGACTAAATGAAGCATATATAAAATCACATTTTTCAATGTGGTTGATGTGCGCTGATAGTCATATATCTACCACATTAATAATTATTATATGTATTTTTTTAAAGGCCAATTATTTATGATTATTAATAACTACCTAAATATCACCATGTTTGACCAAAAGGAATAACAAACCATTGGGATTAATATTAAAAATCCAAGATTGACCATGGTTGACCATGTTTGATTCTATAAAACATGGTTGACCATGATCAACCATGGCTACCATGGTTGACCATGATTGTCCATGATTTTTATATGGAGACATGTTTGTCACAATTCGACATCCCCTCATGATTAACCATGGTTGACCATGATTGATATTATAAACCCAAGGGATTGATATTATGAACCCAAGGGATTAATACTAAAACTCCATGATTGACCATGGTTGATAATGGTTGACCATGATTGATATTATAAACCCAAGGGATTTATATTATAAACCCGAAGGATTTATATTATAAACCCAAAGGAATAATAAACCCAAGGGATTAGTACTAAAACACCAAGGGATTATGAACCCAAGAGAATAATATTAGACCCAAGGGACTAATATTATAAACCCAAGGTATAAAAGCCTTAAAATAAATATTAAAACTACGAAAATAAACATGGTTGAGCATGGTTAACCATTGCTCAATAATATTAAACCCTTGGAGTAAAAACCCTTAGATCAATAAATCCAAGGGATTGATATTATAAACACAAGGGAATAATAAACCTAAGAGATAACAATTATAAACCCAAGGAATAAAAACCCGAACATCTATATTATAAACCCTATAATTACATGGTTGGCCATGGTTGATTTCCATATAGAGTCAATCCTTGTTACAATGCAATGTTGGACAATGGTTAACCATGGTTGAGCTGATTGATTGTCATATCAAGACAATCTTTGTCAGAATGCACCCTTAGACCATGGTTGACCATGGTTGATTTCCATATCTAACCTCGTTTGACCATGGTTGAACATGGTTGATTTCCATATCTAGCCTCGTTTGACCATGGTTGAACATGGTTGGTTATGATTGACCATGGTTGACAATGATTAATATTATAAACCCAATGGATTGATATTATAAACCCAGGGTGTGCCTCAAGGTCAACTAAGGGAGGAATGCCACAAATAAGCAACTTTAGACAGGGGGAGCTGCCTGAACAGAGGAAATAATCAGGATGAAAGATAAGAAAAGTGTGCAAAAGTAGGAGGTCAAGAGAAAATCTAGGGGTCAGAAATGGATTCAGCAACCTTGGGCCGGAAGCTTATTACAGATCAAGTCTCAAGGAAAAATTCAACGGATGCCTTCTTGTTTGGTGCCGAGATCCTCTTTAAAGAGTGGGAAAGTCATTATAATCGTGGAAATCTAATGCATTTCACGCGGTAAGATGCTCGTAAGTTAACTTTCCTGTCGGATCCAAAAGGCGATTGGAATGGTCTCTATAAGGGCTTTAGATCCACAATGGGTGTTATCATCCGTGCTAATCGTGAGCTTTGTAAGGATTCCCCCGCACCTAGTGGATTTTGGGTGGTGAACTAGCTCAGAATTTTTTCCCAGATCGTACCCGATACGACTTTAGAGAGGGTTTTGAAAGCATTTCGGGTCCGTTTTGTTGGTTATTAGGTGGGCTAGTTGTGCTCCTGATATCACCCCTCAACCATTAGATCTTTGAAAGCAGATCATACGGTCGTCGGTGGATGGTTTTGTGTCATGGGCCCTAGGCTAGGTTTTCGAGACTTTGGTACAGCTTCTTTAGTTAGGTGGGGCCTATTTCTCTTGTGGGCCTCAATGCTGAGGATTGTAATTTATACATGTAACTTTTTTAGTTAGTAATAAAGAAGGAAATACTCTTGCTTAAGCAAAATATATTATAAACCTAGGGTAATAATAAACCCAAGGAATTAATACTAAAATCCCAAGGGATTATGAACCCAAGGGAATAATATTAAACCCAAGGGACTCATATTATAAAGCCACCGTATATAAACCCTACAATAAATACTATAAACACTAAAATAAATATGATTGAACATTGTTGATTTTCATATTGAGACAATCCTTATCACAATTCCATGTTGGACCATGGTTGATCCGGGAATAATATAATAAACCAAAGGGATTGGTATCATAAACCCAAAATAACAATAAAACCAAGGGATTAATAATAAAACCCAAAGAGATTATGAACCCGAGGGAATAATATTACACCCAAGGGACTAATATTACAAACCCAAGTTATAAAAGCCCTAAGAAAAATATTAAAAATACTAAAATAATCATGGTTGAGCACGATTGATATTCATAATGAGACAATCTTTGTCGCAATGCGCCATTGGATCATGGTTGATTATGGTTGATTATGATTGAACATTGTTGAATAATATTAAACCCTAGGAATATGAATCCTTACATCAATAAACCTAAGGGAATAATAAACCTAAGGGATAAAAATTATAAACCCAAGGTATATAAACCCTAATATGAATATTATAAAACCTAAAATAAACATGGTTGACCATGGTTGATTTCCATTTAGAGACAATCCTTGTCACAATGAAACATTGGACCATGGTTAACCATAGTTGACCATGATTGATTTTTATATCGAGACAATCTTTGTCACAACACAACATTGGACCATGGTTGACCATGGTTGATTTCCATATCCATATGGTTTGACCATAGTTGAACATGGTTGGATATAATTGACCATGGTTTACCATGATTAATGTTATAAACCCAATGGATTGATATTATAAACCCAATGGAATAACAAACCTAAGGAATTAATATTAAAACCCCAAGGAATTATGAACCCAAGGGAATAAGATTAAACCCAAGGGACTAATATTATAAACCCACATATATAAACCTTAAAATAAATATTATAAACATTAAAAAAACATGATTGACCATGGTTCATTTTCATATTGAGACAATCCTTATCACAATGCCATGTTGGACCATGGTTGACCATGGTTAATTTTAATATCGAGATGATCTTTGTCACAATGCAACATTGGACCAAGGTTCATCATTGGGATTAATATTAAAATCCCAATATTGACTATGGTTGACCATGTTTGATTCTACAAAACATGGTTGACCATGATTGTCCATGATTTTTATATGCAAACAATTTTTGTCACAATGCGACATCCCACCATGGTTAACCATGGTTGACCATGGTTGATATTATAAACCCAAGTTCATAATAAACCCAAGGGATTAATACTAAAACCCCATGATTGACCATGACTAATAATGGTTGACCATGATTGATATTATAAATCTAAGGTAATAATAAACCCAAGGGATTTATATATAAACCCAAAGGAATAATAAACCCAAGGGATTATGAAACCAAGGGAATATTAAACCCTAGGAATATGAACCCTTAGATCAATAAACCTAAGGGATTGATATTATAAACCCAAGGGAATAATAAACCTAAGAGATAACAAATATAAACCCAAGGAATAAAACTCTAACATCTATATTATAAACCCTAAAATAAAAATGGTTGAACATGGTTGATTTCCATATAGAGACAATCCTTGTCACAATGCAATGTTGGACCATGGTTAACCATGGTTGAGCATGATTGATTGTCATATCAAGACAATGTTTGTTAGAACACATCATTAGACCGTGGTTGAGCATGGTTGATTTCCATATCTAGCCTCGTTGACCATGGTTGAACATGGTTGGTTATGATTGAGCATGGTTAACAATTATCAATATTAGAAACCCAATGGATTGATATTATAAACCCAAGGAATTAAGACTAAAATCCCAAGGGATTATGAACCTAAGGGAATAATATTAAACCAAAGGGACTAATATTATAAACCCAGCGTATATAAACCATAAGATACATATTATAAACGCTGAAATAAATATGATTGACCATTGTTGATTCTAATTTGAGACAATCCTTATCACAATTCCATGTTGGACCATGGTTGACCATGGTTGACTGGGGAATAATAAACATAAGGGATTGATATTATAAACCCAAAAGAACAATAAAACCAAGGGATTAATACTAAAACCCCAATGGATTATGAACCCAAGGGAATAATATTACACCCAAGGGACTAATATTATAAACCCAAGGTATAAAAACCCTACGATAAATATTAAAAATACTTAAATAAGCATGGTTGAGCACGATTGATTTTCATATTGAGCCAATCCTTGTCACAATGCGACATTGGGCCATGGTTGACCATGGTTGAACATGGTTGATTATGGTTGACCATTGTTGAATAATATTAAACCCTAGGAATATGAACCTTTGCATCAATAAACTCAAGGGATTGATATTATAAACCCAAGATAATGATAAACCTAAGGGATAAAAATTATAAACGCAAGGTATATAAACCCTGACATCAATATTACAAAACCTGAAGCGTGAATATTATAAAACCTAAAATAAACATGTTTGACCATGGTTGATTTCCATATAGAGATAATCCTTGTCAAAATCAAACGTTCAACCATGGTTAACCATGGTTGACCATGATTTATTTTCATATCGAGACAATTTTTGTCACAACACAACATTGGACCATGGTTGACCATGGTTGATTTCCATATCCATATGGTTTGACCATGGTTGAATATGGTTGGCTATGATCGACCAAGGTTTACCATGATTAATGTTATAAACCTAATGGATTGATATTATAAACCCAAGGGAATAAAAATCCCAAGTGATTAATACTAAAACCCCAATGGATTATGAACCCAAGGGAATAAGGTTAAACCTAAGGGACTAACATTATAAATCCAACATATATAAACTCTAAAATAAATATTATAAACACTAAAATAAACATGATTAACCATGGTTGATTTTCATATTGAGACAATCCTTATCACAGTGCCATGTTGGACCATGGTTGACCATTGTTAATTTTCATATCGACATAATCGTTGTCACAATGCGACATTCGACCATGGTTCATCATGGTTGATTTTTATATCAAGACAATTTTTGGCACAAAGTGACGTTCAAACATGTTTGACCATGATCGACCATGCATTACCATGTTTTATTCTATAAAACATGGTTGAGAATCATAGACCTTGGTTGACCATGGTTGACCATGATTGTGCATGGCTTTTCTATGGAGAATTTTTTTGTCATAATGCAAGATTCGACCATGAGTGGCAATAGTTTACTATGGTTGGCCATGATTGGTATTATAAACCCTAGTTAATAATAAACCCAAGGGATTGATATCATGAACCCAAGGGAAACATAAACCCCAAGGGAATAATATTAAACCCAAGGTATAAAAGCCTTTATATAAATATTAAAAATACTAAAATAAATCATTGACAATGATTAATATTATAAACCCAATATATTGATAATATAAACCCATGGGATTAATACTAAAATCCCAAGCAACTATGAATCCAAGGGAATAATATTAAACCCAAGGGATTAATATTATAAACCCAACATATATCAACCATAAGATAAATACTATAAATGCTAAAATAAACATGATTGACCATCGTTGATTTTCATATTGAGATAATCCTTATCGCAATTCCATGTTGGACAATGGTTGACCATGGTTGACATCATAATAAACCACGGTTAACCAGGGAATAATGAACCCAAGGGATTGATATTATAAACCAAAAGGAATAATAAACCAAGGGATTAATTACTAAAACCCCAAGGGATTATGAACCCAAAGGAATAATATTAAACCCGAGGGACTAATATTATAAACCCAAGGTATAAAACCTTAAGATAAATATTAAAAATACTAAAATAAACATGGTTTAGCACATTTGATTTTCATATTCAGACAATCTTTGTCACAATACGACATTGTACCATGGTTGACCATGGTTGATTATGGTTGATTATGGTTGACCATTGTTGAATAATATTAAACCCTAGGAATATGAACCCTTACATCAATAAACCCAAGGGACTAATACTATAAACCCAACATATATAAACCCTAAGATAAATATTATAAGAACTAAAATAAACATGACTCACCATGGTTGATTTTCATATTGAGACAATCTATAACCTTAAGATAAATATTAAAAATACTAAAATAAACATGGTTGAGCACATTTGATTTTCATATTCAGAAAATATTTGTCACAATGCAACACTGTACCATGGTTGAACATTGTTGATTATGGTTGACCATTGTTGAATAATATTAAAGCCTAGGAATATGAACCCTTACATCAATAAACCCAAGGGATTGATATTATAGACCTAGGGGAATAACAAACCTAAGGGATAAAAATTATAAACCCAAGGTATATAAAACCTAGCATGAATATATAAAACCTAAAATAAGCATGGTTCACCATTGTTGACCACAGTTGATTTCCATATAGAGACAATCCTTATGACAATGCAATGTTGGACCATGGTTAACCATGGTCGACCATGATTTATTTTCATATCAAGACAATCTTTTTCAGAACACCACATTAGACCTTGCTTGACCATGTTTTATTTCCATATCCATATGGTTTGACCATGGTTGAACATGCTTGGCTATGATTGACCATGGTTTACCATGATTAATATAATAAACCCAATGGATCTGTATTATAAATCCAAGGGAATAACAAACTCAAGGGATTATGAACCCAAGGGAATAAGATTAAACCCAAGGTACTAATACTATAAACCCAACATATATAAAGCCTAAGATAAATGTTCTAAGAACTAAAATAAACATGAGTTACCATGGTTTATTTTCATATTGAGACAATCTATAAAACCTTTAGATAAATATTAAAAATACTAAAATAAACATGGTTGAGGACATTTGATTTTCATATTTAGACAGTCTTTGCTACAATGCAACATTGTACCATGGTTCACCATGGTTGAGGACATTTGATTTTCATATTTAGACAGTCTTTGCTACAATGCAACATTGTACCATGGTTCACCATGGTTGAACCTGGTTGACTATGGTTGACCATTGTTGAATAATATTAAAGCCTAGGAATATGAACCCTTACATCAATAAACCCAAGGGATTGATATTATAAATCCACTGGAATAACAAACCTAAAGGATAAAAATTATAAACCCAAGCTATATAAAACCTAACATGAATATTATAAAACCTCAAATAAGCATGGTTCACCATTGTTGACCATGGTTGATTTCCATATAGAGTTAATCCTTGTCACAATGCAATATTGGACTATGGTTAACCATGGTTGACCATGATTTATTTTCATATCAAGACAATCTTTGTCAAAACACAACATTGGAACCTGGTTGACCATGTTTGATTTCCATATCCATATGTTTTGACCATGGTTGAACATAATTGTCTGTATTATAAATCCAAGGGAATAACAAACCCAAGGGATGAATACTAAAACCCCAAGGGATTATGAACCCAAGGGAATAAGATTAAACCCAAGGGACTAATACTATAAACCCAACATATATAAACCCTAAGATAAATATTATAAGAACTAAAATAAACATGATTGACCATGGTTGATTTTCATATTGAGACAATCCTTATCACAATGCCATGTTGGACCATGGTTAATTTTCATATCGAGACAATCTTTTTCACAATATGACGTTGGACCATGGTTGATCATGGTTTCTTTTCATATCGAGGCAATTTTTATCACAACATGACGTCCAAACATGTTTGACCACGATTGATAATTAATTCAATTTTACATAATAATAATTAATAATAATTCTTTTTCACAATGTGACGTTGGATCATGGTTGATTTTCATAGTGAGACAATCTTTGTCACAAAGCAATATTTGAGCATGATTAACCATGGTTGACCAAGGTTAACTATGATTCACCATGTTTGACCGAAAGGAATAACAAACCATTGGCATTAATATTAAAGTCCAAGATTGACCATGGTTGACCATGTTTGATTCTATAAAACATGGTTGACCATGATCAACCATGACTACCATGGTTGACCATGATTGTCCATGATTTTTATATGGAGACAATGTTTGTCACAATGCGACATCCCCTCATGATTAACCATGGTTGACCATGATTGATATTATAAACCCAAGGGATTGATATTATGAACCCAAGAGATTAATACTAAAACTCCATGATTGACCATGGTTGATAATGGTTGACCATGATTGATATTATAAACCTAAGGGAATATTAAACCCAAGGGATTTATATTATAAACCCAAAGGAATAATAAACCCAAGAGATTAGTACTAAAACACCAAGGGATTATGAACCCAAGAGATTAGTACTAAAACACCAAGGGATTATGATCCCAAGAGAATAATATTAGACCCAAGGGACTAATATTATAAACCCAAGGTATAAAAGCCTTAAAATAAATATTAAAAGTATGAAAATAAACATGGTAGAGCATGGTTGATTTTGGTATTGAGACAATCCTTGTCACAATGCTAGATTAGATCATGGTTGAGCATGGTTGAACATGGTTTATTATGGTTAACCATTGCTCAATAATATTAAACCCTAGGAATATGAACCCTTAGATAAATAAATCCAAGGGATTGATATTATAAACCCAAGGGAATAATAAACCTGAGAGATAACAATTATAAACCCAAGGAATAAAAACCCTAGCATCTATATTATAAACCCTATAATTACATGGTTGGCCATGGTTGATTTCCATATAGAGTGAATCCTTGTCACAATGCAATTTTGGACCATGGTTAACCATGGTTGAGCTAATTGATTGTCATATCAATACAATCTTTGTCAGAATGCACCGTTAGACCATGGTTGACCATTGTTGATTTCCATATCTAGCCTCATTTGACCATGGTTGGTTATGATTGACCATGGTTGACAATGATTAATATTATAAACCCAATGGATTTATATTATAATCCCAGGGTCTGCCTCAAGGTCAATTGAGGGAGGAATGCCACAAACAAGCAACTTTAGACTTCGGGAGCTGCTTGAACAGAGGAAATAATCAGGATGAAATATAAGCAAAGTGTGCAAAAGTAGGAGGTCAAGAGAAAATCTAGGCGTCACAAATGGATTTGGCAATCTTTAGTTATAAGTTCCTTGGGCCGGAAGCTTATTACAGATCAATTCTCAAGGAAAACTTTAATGGATGCCTTCTTGTTTGGCATCGAGATCCTCTTTAAAGAGTGGGAAAGTCATTATAAGCACGGAAATCTAATTCGTTTTGCGCGGCAAGATGCTCATAAGTTAACCTTCCTATCAGATCTAAAAGTCGATTGGAATGGTCTCTATAAGGGCTTTGGCTCCACAGTGGGTGTTATGATCCGTGCTAATCGTGAGCTTTGTAAGGATTCGCCCGCATCTAGTGGATTTCGGGCGGTGAACTAGCTCGGAAGTTTTTTCCCAGATCGGACCCGATACGACTTTAGAGAGGGTTTTGAAAGCATTTCGGGTCCATTTTTTTGGTTATTTGGTGGGCTAGTTGTGCTCCTGATATCACCCCTCAACCGTTAGATCTTTGAAAGCAAATCATATGGTCGTCGGTGTATGGCTTTGTGTTGTGGGCCCTAGGCGAGGTTTTCGAGACTTTGGTGTAGCTTCTTTAGTTAGGTGGGGCCTCTTTCTCTTATGGTCTTCAGTGTCGAGGATTATAATTTATACATGTAACTTTTTTAGTTAGTAATAAAGAAGGAAATACTCTTGCTTAAGCAAAAGATATTATAAACCCAGGGTAATAATAAACCCAAGTAATTAATACTAAAATCCCAAGGGGTTATGAACCCAAGGGACTAATATTATAAAGCCAACGTATATAAACCCTATGATAAATACTATAAACACTAAAATAAATATGATTGAACATTGTTGATTTTCATATTGAGACAATCCTTATCACAATTCCATGTTGGACCATGGTTGACCATGGTTGATAGGGGAATAATAAACCCAAGGGTTTGGTATCATAAACCCAAAAGAACAATAAAACCAAGGGATTAATAATAAAACCCAAAGATATTATGAACCCAAGGGAATAATATTACACCCAAGGGACTAATATTATAAACCCAAGGTATAAAGCCCTAAGAAAAATATTAAAAATACTAAAATAATCATGGTTGAGCATGATTGATATTCATAATGAGACAATCCTTGTTGCAATGCGCCATTGGACCATGGTTGACCATGGTTGAACATGGTTGATTATGGTTGATTATGGTTGAACATTGTTGAATAATATTATACCCTAGGAATATGAACCCTTACATCAATAAACCCAAGGGAATAGTAAACCTAAGGGATAAAAATTATAAACCCAAGGTATATAAACCCTAACATGAATATTATAAAACCTAAAATAAACATGGTTGACCATGGTTGATTTCCATATAGAGACAATCCTTGTCATAATGAAACGTTGGACCATGGTTAACCATAGTTGACTATGATTAATTTTCATATTGAGATAATCTTTGTCACAACACAACATTGGACCATGGTTGACCATGGTTGATTTCCATATCCATATGGTTTGACCATGGTTGAACATGGTTGGATATGATTGACCATGGTTTACCATGATTAATGTTATAAACCCAATGGATTGATATTATAAACCCAATGGAATAATAAACCTAAGGGATTAATACTAAAACCCCAAGGGATTATGAACCCAAGGGAATAAGATTAAACCCAAGGGATTAATATTATAAACCCAATGTATATAAACCTTAAAATAAATAATATAAACACTAAAGAAACATGATTGACCATGGTTCATTTTCATATTGAGACAATCCTTATCACAATGCCATGTTGGATCATGGTTAACCATGGTTAATTTTCGTATCAAGACGACCTTTGTCGCAATGCAACATTGGACCAAGGTTCATCATTGGGATTAATACTAAAATCCCAATATTGACTATGGTTGACCATGTTTGATTCTACAAAACATGGCTGACCATGATTGTCCATGATTTTTATATGCAAACAATTTTTGTTACAATGCAACATCCCACCATGGTTAACCATGGTTGACCATGGATGATATTATAAACCCAAGTTCATAATAAACCCAAGGGATTAATACTAAAACCCCATGATCGACCATGGCTGATAATGGTTGACCATGATTGATATTATAAATCTAAGGTAATAATAAACCCAAGGGATTTATATATAAACCCAAAGGAATAATGAACCCAAGGGATTATGAAACCAAGGGAATATTAAACCCTAGGAATATGAACCCTTAGATCAATAAACCCAAGGGATTGATATTATAAACCCAAGGGAATAATAAACCTAAGAGATAACAAATATAAACCCAAGGAATAAAACCCTAACATCTATATTATAAACCCTAAAATAAAAATGGTTGACCATGGTTGATTTCCATATAAAGACAATCCTTGTCACAATGAAATGTTGGACCATGGTTAACCATGGTTGAGCATGATTGATTGTCATATCAAGACAATGTTTGTTAGAACACATTGTTAGACCATGATTGAGCATGGTTGATTTCCATATCTAGCCTCATTTGACCATGGTTGAACATGGTTGGTTATGATTGACCATGGTTAACAATTATTAATATTATAAACCCAATAGCTTGATATTATAAACCCAAGGGAATAATAAACCCAAGGAATTAATACTAAAATCCCAAGGGATTATGAACCTAAGGGAATAATATTAAACTAAAGGGACTAATATTATAAACCCAACGTATATAAACCATACTATACATATTATAAATGCTAAAATAAATATGATTAACCATTGTTGATTCTAATTTGAGACAATCCTTATCACAATTCCATGTTGGACCATGGTTGACCATGGTTGACTGGGAAATAATAAACCAAAGGGATTGATATTATAAACCCAAAGGAACAATAAAACCAAGGGATTAATACTAAAAACCCAAGGGATTATGAACCCAAGGGAATAATATTACACACAAGGGACTAATATTATAAACCCAAGGTATAAAAACCCTAAGATAAATATTAAAAATACTTAAATAAGCATGGTTGAGCATGGTTGATTTTCATATTGAGACACTCCTTGTCACAATGTGACATTGGACCATGGTTGAACATGGTTGATTATGGTTGACCATTGTTGAATAATATTAAACCATAGGAATATGAACCCTTGCATCAATAAACACAAGTGATTAATATTATAAACCCAAGGGAATGATAAACCTAAGGGATAAAAATTATAAACACAAGGTATACAAACCCTGACATGAATATTATAAAACCTAAAGTGTGAATATTATAGAACCTAAAATAAACATGTTTGACCATGGTAGATTTCCATATAGAGATAATCCTTGTCACAATCAAACGTTCAAACATGGTTGACCATGATTTATTTTCATATCGAGACAATTTTTGTCACAGCACAATGTTGGACCATGGTTGACTATGGTTGATTTCCATATCCATATTGTTTGACCATGGTTGAATGTGGTTGGCTATGATTGACCAAGGTTTACCATGATTAATGTTATAAACCTAATGGATTGATATTATAAAACCAAGGGAATAAAAATCCCAAGTGATTAATACTAAAACCCTAAGGGATTATGAACCCAAGGGAATAATATTAAACCTAAGGGACTAACATTATAAATCCAACGTATATAAACTTTAAAATAAATATTATAAACACTAAAATAAACATGATTGACCATGGTTGATTTTCATATTGAGACAATCCTTACCACAATGCCATGTTGGACCTTGGTTGACCATTGTTAATTTTCATAACAAGATAATCGTTGTCACAATGCGACATTGGACCATGGTTCATCATGGTTGATTTTTATATCAAGACAAGTTTTGGCACAAAGTGACGTTCAAACATGTTTGACCACAATTGATCATGCTTTACCATGTTTTATTCTATAAAACATGGTTGAGAATCATATACCTTGGGTGACCATGGTTGACCATGGTTGACCATGGTTTTGCATGACTTTTCTATGGAGAATTGTTTTGTCATAATGCAAGATTCGACCATGATTGACAATAGTTTACCATGGTTGGCCATGATTGGTATTGTAAACCCAAGTTAATAATTAACCCTAGGGATTGATATTATGAACCCAAGGGAAACATAAACCCCAAGGGAATAATATTAAACCCAAGGTATAAAAACCTTTAGAGAAATATTAAAAATACTAAAATAAATCATTGACAATGATTAATATTATAAACCCAACATATTTAAACCATAAGATAAATACTATAAACACTAAAATAAACATGATTGACCATCGTTGATTCTCATATTGAGATAATCCTTATCACAATTCCATGTTGGACAATGGTTGACCATGGTTGACATCATAATAAACCACGGTTAACCAGGGAATAATGAACCCAAGGCATTGATATTATAAACCAAAAGGAATAATAAACCCAAGGGATTAATACTAAAACCCCAAGGGATTATGAACCCAAGGAATTAAGAACCCAAGGGAATAATATTAAACCCAAGGGACTAATATTATAAATCCAAAGTATAAAACCTTAAGATAAATATTAAAAATACTAAAATAAACATGGTTTAGCACATTTGATTTTCATATTCAGACAATCTTCGTCACAATACAACATTGTACCATGGTTGACCATGGTTGAACATGGTTGATTATGGTTGACCATTGTTGAATAATATTAAACCCTAGGAATATGAACCCTTACATCAATAAACCCAAGGGATTGATATTATAAACCCAAGGGAATAACAAACCTAAGGGATAAAAATTATAAACCCAAGGTATATAAAACCTAACATGAATACTATAAAACCTAAAATAATCATGGTTCACCATTGTTGACCACAACTGCCTTCCATATAGAGACAATCCTTGTCACAATGCAATGTTGGACCATCGTTAACCATGGTTGACCATGATTTATTTTCATATCGAGACAATCTTTGTCCGAACATAATGCTGGACCGTGGTTGACCATGTTTTATTTCCATATCCATATGGTTTGACCATGGTCAAACATGCTTGGCTATAATTGATTATGGTTTACCATGACTAATCTTATAAACCCAATGGATCCGTATTATAAATCCAAGGGAATAAAAAACCCAAGGGATTTATACTAAAACCCCAAGGGATTATGAACCCATGGGAATCATATAAAACCCAAGGGACTAATACTATAAACCCAACATATATAAACCCTAAGATAAATATTATAAGGGCTAAAATAAACATGACTAACCATGGTTGATTTTCATATTGTGACAATCTATAAAACCTTAAGATAAATATTTAAAATACTAAAATAAGCATGGTTGAGCATATTTGATTTTCATATTCAAACAATCTTTGTCACAATGCAACATTGTACCATGGTTGAACATGGTTTATTATGGTTGACCATTGTTGAATAATATTAAAGCCTAGGAATATGAACCCTTACATCAATAAACCCAAGGGATTTATATTATAAACCCAGGGGAATAACAAACCTAAGGGACAAAAATTATAAACCCAAGGTATATAAAACCTAACATGAATATTATAAAACCTAAAATAAGCATGGTTCACCATTGTTCACTACAGTTGATTTCCATATAGAGATAATCCTTGTGACAATGCAATGTTGGACCATGGTTAAGCATGGTCAACCATGATTTATTTTCATATCGAGACAATCTTTGTCAGAACACAACATTGGACCCTGCTTGACCATGTTTTATTTCCATATCCATATGGTTTGACCATGGTTGAACATTCTTGGCTATGATTGACCATGGTTTGCCATGATTAATATAATAAACCTATTATAAATCCAAGGGAATAACAAACTCAAGGGATTATGAACCCAAGGGAATAAGATTAAACCCAAGGTACTAATACTATAAACCCAACATATATAAAGCCTAAGATAAATATTATAAGAACTAAAATAAACATGGGCAAACATGGTTGATTTTCATATTGAGACAATCTATAAAACCTTAAGATAAATATTTAAAATACTAAAATAAACATGGTTGAGCACATTTGATTTTCATATTCAGACAGTCTTTGTCACAATGCAACATTGTATCATGGTTCACCATGGTTGAACTTGGTTGATTATGGTTGACCATTGTTGAATAATATTAAAGCCTAGGAATATGAACCCTTACATCAATAAACCCAAGGGAGATATTATAAACCCATGGGAATAACAAACCTAAGGGATAAAAATTATAAACCCAAGGTATATAAAACCTAACATGAATATTATAAAACCTCAAATAAGCATGGTTCACCATTGTTGACCATGGTTGATTTCCATATAGAGATAATCCTTGTCACAATGCAATGTTGGACCGTGGTTAACTATGGTTGACCATGATTTATTTTTATATCAAGACAATCTTTGTCAGAACACAACATTGGACCCTGGTTGACCATGTTTGATTTCCATATCCATATGGTTTGACCATGGTTGAACATAATTGTCTGTAATATAAATCCAAGGGAATAACAAACCCATGGGATTATGAGCCCAAGGGAATAAGATTAAACCCAAGGGACTAATACTATAAACCCAGCATATATAAACCCTGAGATAAATATTATAAGCACTAAAATAAACATGATTGACCATGGTTGATTTTCATATTGAGACAATCCTTATCATAATGCCATGTTGGACCATGGCTGACCATGGTTAATTTTCATATCGAGACAATCTTTGTCATAATGTGACGTTGGACCATGGTTGATCATGGTTTATTTTCATATCAAGACAATTTTTGTCACAAGACGACGTTCAAACGTGTTTGACCACGATTGACCATGGTTGACCATGTTTTATTCTATAAAACATGGTTGACCATCATCAACCGCGGCTGACCATGGTTGACCTTGATTGCCCATGATTGTCCATGATTTTTATATGGAGACAATTTTTGTCATAATGCGAGATCCAACCATGATTGACCATGGTTGGTTATGGTTGACCATGATTGATATTATAAACCCAAGCTAAGAGTAAACCCACGGATTGATATTATGAACCCAAGGGATTAATACTAAAACCCCAAGGGAATAATATTAAAACCAAGGGACTAATATTATAAACCCAACATTGTTAAACCCTAATATAAATATTACAAACACTAAAATAAACATGGTTTATTTTCATGGTGAGACAATCCTTGTCACAATGTGATATTCAACCATGGTTGTCCATGGTTGGCTATGATTGGAAATGGTTGACCATGATTGATATTATAAACCTAAAGGAATAATAAACCCAAGGGATTGATCTTATAAACCCAAAGGAATAATAAACCCAAGGGATTAATACTAAAAACCCAATGGATTATGAGCCCAAGGGAATACAAGGGACTAAAATTATAAACCCAAGATATAAAAACCCTTAGATAAATATTAAAAATCATTAAAATAAGCATGGTTGAGCACGGTTGATTTTCATACTGAGACAATCCTTGTGTGATCCGACATTGGACCACGGTTGAACATGGTTGTTTATTGTTGACCATTGTTGAACAATATTAAACCCTAGGAATATGAAACCTTAGATAGATAAGCTCAAAGGATTGATATTCTAAACCCAATGGAATAATAAACCTAAGGGATAGAAATTATAAACCAACACATATAAACCCTAACATGACTATCATAAACCCTAAAATAACTATGGTTGACCATGGTTGATTTCCATATCAAATTAATCTATAGTGATATTGACATAATAATAAATAGTTGGACTATTGAACCTTTAATATCGGAGTTTAATAGTTGATGTATTAAACCCTTAATATTGGGGTTTAATAAATCGAAGAGATTATTATTATTATAAATCGAACCCTTAAAACCTTAAATCTAAGGGATTATTAATATTATAAATACAAGGGATGAATAAACCCAAGAAATCAAAAAACCCAAGGAATAAATAAACCCAACAAACTAATATTAAAAAATTAAACGATTAATAAACCCTAACAATTAATATTTTAAAGTCGAATGATTAATAAACATCAGGGATAAATTGATAAACCAAAGGAATTATTAATATTATAAACTCAAAGAACAAATAAACCCAAGTGTTTAATATTATAAACCCAAGAGAAAAATATTATAAACATAAGAGATAAAAAAATGCTAGGGATCAATATTAAAAACAAAAAGGATTGATATTCTAACCCCAATGGATTAAATTTATAAACCCAAGTTGTTTAAACCGCAAGATAAATATTATAAATCGAAAAATAAGCGTCAATGACCATGCTTAACCATCGTTGATTTTCCTATTAAGAAAATATTTGTTACAATGCGACGTTGGTGCAAGGTTATAAACCAAAGGAATTAACAAACCCAAGGCTCTAATAATATTATCAACCAAAATATTAAAAAACCTATCGAAACCCAATATTATGAATCAAAATAAACCCTAAGCCCTAAACCAAATATTATAAAACAAAATATTTAACCCTAATTTATTCAATGTTGCATTGCAATGTAATGTATCATTGTGAGAACGATTGTCACACTACCATAATATTAAACCAAATGTCATAAACACTAACATTATAAAGCCCAACATTATAAATCCTAAGATTAATATTATAATCCTTATGTTTAATATAATAAACCCTAAAGATTTTAAGGGATTGCTACTTAATCCATACTTAATCGTGGGTTTTTATTACTATAGTTGACCAAGTCAACAATAGTTAATCATAGTCAACATCTGAGTCTATAAATTTATTTAAAGTTAAAACATTACGAATGTGTAGATTAATGATTAATGTGTTAATTTATAGATTAATATATTAATATAAAGTTATTAATATATTATATGAATTTTTTAAGAATTAAAATAATATTATAAGATATTAATATTATTAACTCCAAATTATTAAAGTTATATTCCTATTTTTAATATTTACCTTAAATATTAAGGTATAAATTTAATATTAATCAACCCTAATTAATCAATAACATAATAATAGAATTAATATTTAATAATGATAATAAAATTATTTAATCACCAACTTACCTTTATTAATAAACAAATTATAATACAATCTATAACTACTTAATTAATTGATATAACATTATAACTTCTATTAATTAATAAAGCAGAAGATCTATAATCACTAAACTTATTATTAATTATCAAAGAATATAATTAATTATAATATAAATTAATTATCAAATAAATCTTGATATAATAAATCTTAATTATTAATAACATAAATTATTAATATACATAAATAAAAACTTTAATCCCTAAAGTACAAATTAATTAACAATTATTAATAAACTAAATTAATTAATTATGTATAAATTATAACTTTATTTAATATAATATTAAGCATGAAGCTCTATTAATCACTAAAATAATGATTAATTATCAAAGATAATATTAATTAATTATTAATAAACATAATATTCCTCAATTATTAATATAAATAATAAAAATTTTAATCACCTAAGGGTACTATATTAATAAACAAATTATTAATACCCGGATGCGGGTGAAATTCAAGAACATTAATGGCGATCCGAAGGAATGATAGCGCTCGGCCCAGCCAGATGGTGGCCAGTGCACCATCCCAAGCTCAGTTATGGCCTCCGCAGATTCACTTGAGGCGAGCAGGTCCGTCTGTAGGTAGCCTTTAATGGCCACTCAGGCCAAGATATGAAAGTTGTTCGATTTAACATGACACCCATCAATCCCTCTCCCTGCCCTCCCTCCTTCATCATTTGCCCGATCCAAACCGGAAACCCCTGCAGTAGAACTGTTATAGGAAGACGATGTTGGCTTCTTTGTTGTACTAATTTTGGAAATGGGTATCACTACTCCCATTCCAGGCACTGCCCTTTGAAACCTGTCCAGGAGCCCTCTGTGCATTCTTTGCTTTCCTTCCAGGCCCCTAATTCTCCTGAACTTCTCTCCCGCCACATTGCTATGGTTCGTCACCACATGAGGATCTGCAGAGGAGGTAATCGAGGTGGTAGCTCTCGCTCTTAGGTAGCGCAAAGCTCTGAACCGCCTCCACTGCTTGCCTCTCCGCCTTCTCCTCATGCCAATTCTCCCCCTCCCAGCTCGCCTCGCAGACATTATCGTCACACTCGCAGTGGCAGAGGTCGTGCACAGGCTTCAATGGCTAAGCACAGAGATTTTGGGCTTCACACTGCGACCTTCCCTCTGCATTCTAATCCGGCCTCCCACTCGACTCAATTTAGGTTCCAGAGCAACCTAAACCGACCCATCATCACCGCTAATGTCACCATCGTTTTCTCAGAAAAGGAAGATCAGCACAAGGCTCCTACGTGAAACCCAGCAGAGCAACCTCAGGACATTAGCAGAATGGATATTAGTTGTGGCTCTGAGCAACTCCCGACGGAAGAAGGCAGGGGAGCTAAGCGTGGTGGTCAGCATGCGAAAGGAGATACTGTAGGCAACACTCGACAACTAGGTGGCAACTCTCATGGAGCCACAATTTCGATGGCTATTGCTGGCAGCGCAAGCGACACCTTTCAGGCGAGGGAACCTCCAGGTGGCAGGGCAGATAGCGACATGGCGAAGGAAGGTGAGATCTAGTATGGGAACGCGTGCCCCATTATCGAGGAGGCTCCTAACCAAGACATCCCAATGTGATGCCACGTGGACACCCACGCACCAACTCAGGGTTCTGTTGTTGACTAGTTAGGTCCAGTCTTTTGTTGTTTTGTTTTTCATTGATATGTTAGGCAATTTTGTCTTGTTTTCATCCGCTTCAAATGGTGACGTCTCAAGTCTTCATTTCGGTCAATGTTCTCCTGGTCTTCTACATGGTTTTTTGTAATGTTAAACTGGTTTCCCCAAATATGGGGCAGTTATGAAACTGAGAAGGAACTCTGTTGTTCTCGACTGAGGCTGCAGCCTATTGTAATTTTTATTTTGTTTCCTTTATAGAATAGCTTTACAGAGAAAAAAAAAAAACAAATTATAATACAATCTTCTATTCATTATGATTATTATAAATATATTATAAATTTATTACTAGATTATTATTATTATTAATATAAGTATTAAGTGTATAATAAAATAATTAATATCAATTAATTACTTAATATGACTTATGGGTGTTATATTAATAACAAATTATTAATACAATCTAATATTCATTATTGATATAAATTATAATGTTTATTAATATTAATATTAAGTATAAAATTTATTAATTGCTAAACCCAAAGGAATAATAAACCCAAGGGACTAATACTAAAACCCCAAGGGATTATGAGCCCAAGGGAAAAATATTAAACCCAAGGGACTAAAATTATAAACCCGAGGTATAAAAACCCTTAGATAAATATTAAAAATCATTAAAATAAGCATGGTTGAGCATGGTTGATTTTCATACTGAGACAATCCTTGTGTGATGTGACATTGGACCATGGTTGAACATGGTTGTTTATTGTTTACCATTGTTGAACAATATTAAACCCTAGGAATATGAACCCTTAGATTGATAAGCCCAAGGGATTGATATTATAAACCCAATGGAATAATAAATCTAAGGGATACAAATTATAAACCAACACATATAAACCCTAACATGACTATTATAAACCCTAAAATAACTATGGTTGACCATGGTTGATTTCCATATCAAATTAATCTATAGTGATATTGACATAATAATAAATAGTTGGACTATTGAACCTTTAATATTGGAGTTTAATAGTTGATGTATTAAACCCTTAATATTGGGGTTTAATAAACCAAAGAGATTATTATTATTATAAATTGAACCCTTAAAACCTTAAATCTAAGGGATTATTAATATTATAAATACAAGGGATGAATAAACCCAAATCATTATTAATATTGTAAACTCAATGCATTAATATTATAGAAACAAATGATTAATAAACCCAAGAAATAAAAAAACCCAAGGAATAAATAAACCCAACAAACTAATATTAAAAACATAAATGATTAATAAACCCTAACAATTAATATTTTAAAGTGGAATGATTAATAAACATAAGGGATAAATTGATAAACTAAAGAAATTATTAATATTATAAACTTAAAGAACAAATAAACCCAAGTGTTTAATATTATAAACCCAAGAGAAAAAATATTATAAACATAAGAGATAAAAAAACGCTAGGGATCAATATTAAAAACGAAAAGGATTGATATTCTAACCCCAATGGATTAAATTTATAACCCAAGTTGTTTAAACCCCAAGATAAATATTATAAATCGAAAAATAAATGTCAATGACCATGCTTAATCATTGTTGATTTTCCTATTGAGAAAATATTTGTTGCAATGCGACGTTGGTGCAAGGTTATAAACCAAAGGAATTAACAAACCCAAGGCTCTAATAATATTATCAACCCAAAATTTAAAAAACCTACTGAAACCCAATATTATGAATGAAAATAAACCCTAAGCCCTAAACCAAATATTATAAAACAAAATATTTAACCCTAATTTATTCAATGTTACATTGCAATGTAATGTATCATTGTGAGAACAATTGTCACACTACCCTAATATTAAACCAAATATCATAAACACTAACATTATTAAGCCCAACATTATAAATCCTAAGATTAATATTATAATCCTTAAGTTTAATATAATAAGCCCTTAAGATTTTAAGGGATTGCTACTTAATCCGTACTTGATCGTGGGTTTTTATTACTATAGTTGACCAAGTTAACAATAGTTAATCATATTCAACATCTGAGTCTATAAATTTATTTAAAGTTAAAACATTATGAATGTGTAGATTAATGATTAATGTGTTAATTTATAGATTAATATATTAATATAAAGTTATTAATATATTATTATGAATTTGTTAAGAATTAAATAATATTATGAATTTGCCCAAGTTCAGTAAAATCTCCTTCTTCCACATATTAAGGAATCTCAACTCTCAAGCTCATATGGAGGCCAATCTTGGCTCCCTCTGTAAATGGAGATCTCTGGTGGTCAATTTGATTGAATCTTCCTGTCCCATTCCTTAATGTTCCTGGTGATTGGACTTCCTTTCCTAATTGATCCTAGGGCTATCATTCTACTCCTCAGTACCCTGTTCTTTGGGATCTCACCTCATTGTATTATCAAACTATTTAAAACTGTGGTCTCTGGCCTGTTCCCATCTCCTATTAGTCTTCCTTTCAATGGCCTCTGTTTCCTGTCGGCGCCCTATGTTTCAAGTGCCCACAAAGGACCTTCAAGATGCCAACTCAGTTCCAGTATTGACTTTTACTCTGCTCTCAAAACTGAAGTCCATTTACATCATTATCAAAGTTTCTCATCTCCGAAAGGCTGTAATCTCGATTTGTATTTCTGTGCGATACAAAAATTGGGCCATGCGTTGGAGCTTCTCCTTTACGACAGCAGCATCTCCAAAGTAGAAGCGGATAATCACTACCTTCCTCCAATCAATTGCATCATTGCTCTTATGTATTGGACAAAGGAGGTCGCCACAAACATGAAATCTCCAGGGAAGTCTTTTGGCCCTTGTGCGATGCTTCGCCCATTGCTCTACAGCATCTCACTCAGCATTGAGGGACATTCTCCTGTCAAAGAAGGCGAAGCGAACAAACCATTGAACCCGATCATTTGTCTACCTAGAAATATCCCTAAAGTGAGGCGAGCCTTTCTCGGTGATCCCTCTTCTGGTTTCTTTGACAACAATTCCAAAGAGCTATCCACGAGAATCTATCTATGTCATTGTTGTAATGTAAGAGCATGCGGCAGCTAGTTTGCCGCCCTGAATAAAAATATCCGTTATTGTCAAAAAAAAATATATTATTAATCAA
>APFE031022698.1:3170-30193 GCA_000404065.3 Pinus taeda | reverse complement strand
TTCTTTATTTTTTATAAAAATAGTCAAAATGAAAATTAAGCATAACCATTATCTTTTCCATTAAAAAAAATTAAAAATCACACAATTAGTCACAAAATTTAAACCAATAACTCTATAATTCAAAAAAATTGCAATTTAAACATTACCAATAGCATTTTGGGTAGTTGAAAACTTTACTATTTTAAACTTGTAAAGATACTTTAATGAAAAATCACTCAATTAGTCACAAAATTTAAACCAATAAGTCCATAATTGAAAAAAATTGTTATTTAAACATTACCAATAGCATCTGGGTAGTTGAAAAGTATTATTATTTTAAACTGGTAAAGATAGTTTGTTTCAAATTAGTTCACATGGGGTAGTTTAAGCGGCAAGGGCCGTGGAAATGAAGTCTCACCGAACCGGAAGTCTTGAGTTCAAATCTTGGGCGACTCTTCCCCCGTAGAGGGTACATAATGGACATGTAAATTGGAGAGTCCTGCCCCAGCTTACAAAAAAAAAGATGATTTGTTTCAAATTAATTAGATAATTGTAAAAAATTAAAGAATATTTTCGAATTTAATAAATCTGAAAAGTACAAACAAATTGACTTTATTCATATGCATCTGATTTCGAAATATTTCAAAAATATATAATGCAATTGTGAAAAATTAAAGAATATTTCCTAAAACATGAAATGGTCAAACAAATTGACTTCAGTCATGTGCATATGATTTCTAAATATTCCAAAAATAAATCCATGCAATTCTCCCAATAAATAGCCTAAAAAACCCAAAAAAATCACACAAGATTTAAACTAATGACCCTGTATTAAACAAAAACTAAATACTAAATGCGAATAGTAAACCCCAGATACCAGTAGATTCGACCTGTCGACCGGTTCATCTTCTCCCAGAGAGTCACTATACGAGCTTTACGCGCTGACGCTCCATTCCAGTTCTGCCGGGAAGTCACTAGACAGAGCTTCACGGGCTGGCACCGGAGGAAAGAGATAGAGTGAAATATTAGGTTAAAAAGATAAGATTGTTTTAGTGTGATTTTTTGGATTTTTTTTTTTGAAAATTTTGAGGTTAGATTTTGATTTGTGTTATTTAAATTGGTTTTTTGATTATATAAATTTAATACACTGAAATTTAGATTGTGCAAAAATTATCTATCAAATCTGTGATTTCAATAACTTCTTACCCAATTTTAAAAAAATTAAACCATAAAATCTTCTACTCACTAAAAACAACCAATAAAAAATAATGATTCAACCTCCTGCGTCGATTCGACACCCAACACATTAGAGAGGCTGCAAATCCAAATCCAATAATAGCGAGCCAATAGATTAGAGAGGCTGCAAATCCGGCTGCCAAAAGATGATCTGATTCAGCATTTGCGAATGACTTCTATCATAGCCTAATTCAATATGAAAATGTATCGTTTAAGTCATTACTAAGATAGGTGATAGGCACATAATATAAAAATATATTTCCCATATGTAAAATGACTTTTATTACAACTTAATTCAACATGCTTTTGTATATTAAATTCAAAAAGCTATTGAGGGGGGCGGTTTTATTTAGTCCCAGAGGGAAAATTGTAGCGCAATAAGTATGAGGGTCATTAACAATATAGTTCAGTATCTAGTTTTATAAGAAGTTATTCAAATAATTATTGAAAAGAAAATTATTAGTCAAATATTTTTTTTTGGAGATTTAAGGTTTGTTATTAGTCAAATGACCAATGTTAAGAAGGTGATATTTTAAAAAAAAATTGAATTTTATGATCTTTATTATTACTTTTTATTTTGAACAATTGGATTTCTTTCACAAGTAGAGACATCGGAACTTGATTGCAAATGTTTTGGCTAAAAAATGTTCCACCTTAGGTATGGCAGATTCGAAATGGACAATAGACTTAGCAATTTACCAATCCCTTAGCTACGTTTGGTTTTCTATGATGCTTTACCAATCCCTTAGTTATATTTGGTTTTCTAAGATGCAATCAAGTTAAATTGTGGGTGGACCTTATCATTTTCCTACTCCTTAACCATGATTGGAAACCCTAGGAGCAATCATTCCTTAATTAATTCGATCATCATAGAAATTTCCTTTCGAATTGAGATGTGGTTGGCCTCCTCTAGCCTTTCCAGTTCCTTGGCTCATGTCCAAAAGTGAAAGGGCCTCATGATATAACATCCTTTCCATTTTCAGCCATGGATCCTCAAGGCTCCTTCCTAGTGTATTAATGTGATTTACAAGTGGCATGTAATGTTAATGTCTCCAGTTTTAGGTGTCTTTTCTATTTAATTGGATTCTAGTGGAATATGTTGTGGATATCCTTGGTTATAGAGTCCAGTTTCTTAAGCAGTGGAATATAATTAATTCAGTGGTCATGTGATATCCCTAAGACATCGATTCACTGTCTTATTGAGGCCTTGGTGATGGATTTGGAATTTTTTTTATAGTGTTGCTTGTGGCAAGGCCTAAGTTTTGTCTATATATTGAATCTCTTGGCCTCCTAACATATTCAAGTGCCTTCACTCCATGTTGGTCTAGAAGTAGGGAGAACTATTAATAGAGTGTTAATTCATTGGGTATTGGGGCTTTGTTTAGAGATGGCATGTAATTCATCTTCCTATAAGAATTTTAACATCATCATGGTACTCGATAGGCTTATGGACATCACTTAAGCACCCTTGGTATCTATTCTGAAATTGGAGGATATGGTTGAAAGGAAGAGGTGTTCTTTCCAACTCTTTCTAGAGGTAAAATTGTTAAGTCATCAAGCAGATATGGAGAAATCACAAGAAGGTTTGTGTGAGAAGGTTCATTTTCTTTGTGATTGGGCGTCTATGCTGAAGGTCTCCAAGAGTGGAAACATGCAACAAGAATTGGGAGGAGAAAGAAAAAAAACTCATCGCTCAAGGGGGTTTGATGCTACTAGTCATGATTGTTGCCAATGTTTGAGGTTTGAGTTGTTGGGTGGAATCTGATGTAGTTTGGTCCCCTCATTTCCTATGTTATCCTATAACTTTTGTTATATACTTGGGTCCTTTTATAGAGTTTAGAGTGGATATATATTTAGTAAGAAGGATTTGTAGTCTTGGAGGTGGCAAGCATTTTGAGTGGATTGATGATCTCAAAATTTTTGTATAAAACTTGTGTAATGGTTGTGGGCCCAAATCCATATTTTATTCGTATAAAACCTCTTACCCATTCATTTTTTTAAAAATCAAAAGCTATTATATATATATAGTTTGGCAAAGGCGAGGCTACATCATGCTCATGTCCAAGAATAATGCTTGAATAGGGGAGAATTGAACTAGTGACTTAACATCTAGGAGTGCCTTAATAGCATAAGAAAGATGTATAATTCTTATGTTTTTAAAATAAATTCAATATACAACTTAAATAAACTATTTGAATTTATATACACACTCACCATAGTACTCACCATAGTAAAATATTTTAATGTCTAAAGATAAAAAATAATTGAAAATAAAATAAGTCAGTTAGTTCTTAATAAAATGAGAATGTGTAATTCATTCAACTCTTAATATAAAGATGACATATGATATTTAAAATATATTTTTCACAAGAAAGAAAAAATCAATATGTCGAATTAAGCAATATTGTATTTAAAAGTATACTAATAAATAATGTATTCTATAAATAAAATATTTCAATATCAACTATGTATATATTATATAAAAACAATTGAAAAAAGATAGATTTTTATTGTTAGAACTTATTCTTATTATTCTACATTTTGACTCTTTTGCATATATATTTTTCTATAAATTTTATTTGAAACATAATATAGATGTATTGGAATAGCAAGTTTAAGGTGACTAGTCTGCATAAGCAAGTGTCTAGGATGATAACCTATTTATCCATTAAGAAATGAAATATTTGTGTCTACTAAACTATAGATATATCAAGATAACTAGTATAGATCTATATTAACTAAAGATGCATCAAGTTTAGAGAGGAATCAAAGCATCAAATCACTTGATGTGCAAATCCTTTTTAGGCTTTACACTCTAACAAAATTTTACAACTCAATAAATCTTATCCCTCTACAAACATACTAAATCTATAGTTAAGAAGCCTCAATAGATTCTACCGCTCTACAAATTTTCTAAATCTATAGTTAAGATTGATCTTATACCAATATTTAAATATTATATTTATAATAATATCAATGTATTAATTTTCTATTTTAAATTATATATATATATATATATATATATATATTTATATATTATATATATATTTAAAAAAAGTTATGTATTATATTTTATTTTATTAATAAAAAATATTCTAATATGATTAAAATTATTTAATTTAATAGCAAATAAAGTATAAAACATTATAAATTTAATAATAATAATTAAATTTCTCTGATGGAGGTGATGGACATAGTCCACGAGGCATCTCGTTGCCTATGATGACCAATAGTTGGCACCTCGGTCAAGGGCCGTCCCCCTGCCCTCTCACTTCACTTGGTGTACGGGGAAGAGTAATGGTATGTGTATGGAATTTAGTAGCGCCTCGACCAATGTGGGAGTCATTGTCCTAAGATTGAGCGTGGTTGAAGAGGACTTCATTAATGTTTCATTTCAGCTTCATCCTCTTGCCTGGTTCTTTGCTCGTTGGAGAAGGAAGTGATATTGCTTTCATTAGGCAGGGTGGCACCCACGGAAAGGTAATTCGCCCCTAGGCTGTTAGCTTTGTAAATTGGTAACTTTCATGCTACAAGGGTGTTTTTTGAGTGGTTTCCGAATGTGGTTCCCGGTGGAATTGACCTTCTAGAGCTTCTAGCCGATTTATGTATTGGTGTTCTGCGTTTACGGATCTTTTGGTGGTTGGAGTGGACCACATAGGCACCATTTTTTCCTGGGAGGGGTGGCATTTATGTAGATGGCTTTCATCTTTTGGCTTCTCAGCCTATAATTGGGTTGTTTGGATTCTCAACATGAGGCTTTTTGTGTCTTTCGTGTGGAAGAGAGTAAGAATCTTGGCAGTAGACGTGATCTATTTTTATGGGTGCAGTTGGGGGGAAGTTCCTCAGAGTGTGGTGGGAACTTATGTGCTTCTTCTAGCCCTCCTGCGTTCAAATTATTCAAATTTCAATACCTCTCTATGTTCGAGTCGCAACTGGAGGGGTGGCGAATCTCCTGAGCCTATGCAGTGTTGTGGGGTTTTGGTTGGTGCGAATATGCGACCCTATCTGGGAGGCTCCTGGTTTCTACACTGGGTGCGACAGGCTAGTGGGTGTGGGACGGGCGTGCCTAGAGGATCTTCTACATTGTAGGTAAACTTGTTGGTCCAGCATTGATGCATCCAGCCCCAAGAAGAGGGTGGTCCTCTCTCCCTCCAAAGCCCTGCTCGACGGGACGCAGGGACCAACCTTCTCAATTGCAGAACACAGAGCAGGGGGTGGAGGTGTCTATGACTCGTCATAGTCGCAAGTTGGCATGAAGCTCCTAGAGGATGGTGGCTGGTGTACGGAGTGGTCGAGGGTGTGGTATCATGGTGAAAGGCCACATGGGTTGATCATCGTGAACACCGTCGAGGGGCAGGGCTTGGTCATGTAGTGGCTCGAGACAACGAGGGGGTGCAAAATCTTTGATTCCTGGTTCAAGGGTCATTCAGTATTGTTGCCTACAAAATTGTAGAGACTTGATTCAATCCCTGTTGGAGCGACTGGAAATTTCTGAAAGGATCCGATGGGAGGAACATGCGGAACTGGGATCTACCTTGGATAAATTGCACTACTTTTAGTGCCACATCCGGGAGCCTATTGTGGTGGTTTGGCGAGGACAACCACAAACAACCTAGCCTCCATCACATCAAATGACTAGCATAACTACAAGTGTTTTCTACATTTTACTTCTTCTAGCGCCTTTGGCCTTCTTGGTTTTGGACGTTGTCCTTAGTTTCTCTTTTGTACTTTTGTCATATATTGTATGTGGTCATCAACAAATTTGGTCGAGATGAAACTACCTATTTTTTGCTACTATTCACGATATATATAAATAAATAAAATTGTGACTTACAAAAAATAAATTCTTCATTATATTATTCTTTTCATTTTAACTACATAAATTAATTTTATAATTCCAAGGTATTATAATTTTTTTAAAGCAAAAAAAATTGAAAAAAAATTCATTATACTTTTGTTTATAAACTTTCACACTAACTTTTAACATTGTTGAATTTTTTTATTTCTCATTTTGATTAATAAAATTTTTAAACTTTATCACCTTATATAATGAAATCCTAAAAAATCTAATTGTACTAGATATATGTATGGCCTATTATTAAGTAAATCTAAACATTAAACATAGGCGTGGCCTATGATTAAGTAAATCTAAACATATTAAGTAAATCTAAACATTAAACATGGCGCGGGTTTTTTTGGTGTTCCCTTTTGAAATGGCTACTTCAATGGTTAGTTTTTTTATTTTCCTCTCCTTGTATTAATGAGAATTGACTTTGGCCATGCTATAAAACGAAAAACTCCAACTTTAATGGTATTTCTTAAACTCCAACTTTAGTGGTATTTCTTAAAGTTGATTTTTTTATGACACACTTATTTGTGTATGAATCAAAAAATCATTCAATATATTTTTTTATATATAACCATACCTTCAACCACTCCTTCAAAAACCCCCATAACTTCACACTAATGATTCCGGTAAAATTCTCACAAAAATTTAACCTTCTCTTCAACTGAAAAACCCTCACTTTTCACATTAAAAATAATAATAATAAAACACTTCCTCCCACTCCTTCAAATTCTTAAGAAAATAAAATAATAATAATTGATCAGGGGAACTGCAATCTTCCTATTCATCTAATAGGAAGATGGTGTAGTTTTTTGGAATTTTGGATTGATAGTGTGATTTTTTGGAATTTTAGGTGTTGGAATCTGTTAAAAATTTTAAGGTAAAGTCTTGATTTGTGTTATTTACACTGATTGATTCAGCAAACATTTGAATTGTGAATGTTTTACCATCAAACTTGTGATTTCATTAAATTCATACTAAATTTTAAAAATGTTAAATCAATAAAACTCACCAAAAAAAATTCTAAAAATTTCAGGCAAAAAACAATTCAGATAAAAAATATATTTTAATAATATATAAACACAACCTTTTTCGTTGCAATACCAGACAGAATAGCGATTGCTTTCGGTAACCATCATCCATACTGAATTGCTTTCCAGGACGAAGTGTTTGTTTGCCTCAATAAAAACTTGTGCGTTTGGTTTTGAACATCCCCATTCCCACCAGCAGTCATCGATAGGGGAGTTAATTATCTCCCCGCTAGTCCTTTGATGCTGCGACGATATAAGATTCTGCATCTGCTGAATGAAACATCAAAAGTAAAACAGCGAACCGATGTGACTGTGGTGGGCCAAAAAGGCAGACCAGTGCGACTGGCCGGGGCAATCCCGTCCATGAACCAGAACGCATTCCCAGTAAATTCATTAGAAAACTTCGTGTATTCATTTTCCCTGACAGGTTTTTTTTTTGAACCTATCAGGTTTGTTTGGGAACCTATCCTATGATGTAGTTGTAGTGTGATTTTTTTGAAGTTTTTACTGCGTTTTTTATCAATTTTTTTTTAAATCTGGTAGGAATTTATTGAAATCACAAGTTTAATAGATAATTCTGTGTAATGGAAGGCACCACGAAGTCCCAAAAATCGCACTAAAAACAACTCCATATAGAATACATAAAAAATTGAAAATAAATAGCTTATTGCTATAGTACATTAACTGAGTGGGGATGTATATGCGCACAGTTCAATTTTGGTTTTAGTAAACTTGAAAATTGGACATATTTAACTGTAGTTCATTTAGTGCCTTATAAGGTACTGCATACTTGTTACCTATAAAAAAAACAAGCTCTTCTATAAATATTTATTTACTCCATTTTTTCTAAATTCATACACATCTATATATCTATATATATTATCATTAAATCATAATCTAATTAAACATTTTCTGGAAATAAAAAATCAAACATCTCATTCAACTAAAAATAAATAAATTCTAATTTAAATAAAATTTAATAAAAAAATTGAAAACCAAATTATAATGATTAAATTTCAAGATTTTATAAGGCTAACTCTATTCCCACCAAAAACTCATTCAAACAATCGTACTATCAGACATATATATATATGTATATACCATCTCACTTACATATATATATATATGAAAATCCAGTATATATACTTCGAGTCTTAAAGGTGTAATAATAAGAAATTAATATATACTTATAGATATATACCGTCGGATATATATTTAAAGATATCTACTCTCGGATGTATTACTACAATTATGTCACTGTTATAGATTTTTTTATTATACATCTAGCTGGTATACAATTTGTAATAAAACTAATTTTACACAATTTACAAGGGTTAACGAATACGATAAGTGTGTAGTGTTTTCAAACACTCGTGCTATCACACTTCTTAATATATATATACTTAGAGTCTTAAAGGTGTTATAATAAGAAATTAATATATATGTATAGATATATACCGTCGGATATATTACTACATTATGAAATTCATATATATTTAAAGATATATACTCTCGGATATATTACTACAATTATGTCGCTATTATAGATTTTTTTATTATACATCTAGCTGGTATACAATTTGTAATATAAAAAATTGTATACAATTTACGATTGTATACAATTTACGAGGCTTACCGAATACTAAGTGTGTAGTGTTTTATATATAGTTATAAAAGTTAAAAAAAATATAATATAATATTTTTAGTGTGGAAATATTTTTATATTTTATATAAAATATAGTAGTATAAATTTTTAAGGTGTTATTTATTCAATTGTAAAAGTTTTAATAGTTTATGGTATTTATAGATTTTTTATTATACATCGAGCTGGTATACAATTTTTGTAATATAACAATTGTATACAATTCTATGAGGCAAGCCTCAAATGCTTAGTGTATAGTGTTTTATATACAGTTATAAAAGTTAAAAAAATATAATATGATATTTATAGTTGTGGAAATATTTTTATATTTTATATAAGAAATATATTAGTATAAATTTTTAAGGTGTTATTTATTTTCAATTGTAAAAGTTTTAATAGTTTATGGTATTAATTAAGTTTTAATAGTTTATGGTATTAATTACTATACAGAAGAGTTCTATTATATAATAATGGAGGAGATTTAGTCTCAGTGAAACATAATTATAATGAATAGGCTAATACAAATCCTTACATGAGATTATAATTCTATGTAGCGAGCTAATTTGAAAAATGAATATGGGAAAAGACAAACTCTAAGATCTATTGAGCAAAAGTAATAATTAAACATAAAAAATGCATAGGAAAAAAAAACTCTAAAAAAAAAAAACTTTGAAAGAAAAAAGATGGTAGTGCTCATATAAGCATGGAGTCAAAACTATATATCACAAAATGATCCACTAAATGCTATGAAGAGAGGCCAATTCTAGTTTAAAAATACAAAAGGCTAACATACCAAAATTGTGAAGATGAGAGCCATAAAACTCAATGAGGTCAATTGATCTCTAAAGTAGAAAATGTTATAAAGCCACAAGGGTGGTAACCTGGTAAACACTATCAATTTCCCCATAAATGCTTTAGTAAAAATAGATGTTGGTAAAGAATTAGGACATAAAATTCAAATAGAAGCAACGCTATCAACCAACAAAAAAGCAATGAGGATTTAAGTATGTAAAACTCGGCTCAAAAAAGGTACAAGAACACTCATGAAGATGTCTAAATAGCATCATCATCACACTAATTGGCAACTCATGTAACTTATCCCTTCAAACACAACTAAGGGAGAAACAAGAATCAACAACTAACAAAAAAAAACTATAATGATTGCACAACCAATAAGACACAATAGTATAATGTCTGCAAACATCTATTCAAATAATTCCACTATCATTCATCAATCCAACCACAATCGATCTTATGGTTGGCATGGGTGCACAATTCATTGTGCAATGGTGCCTACAATGTGATGAAGAATGTTGATGACTCGGTGATGAAAAATGTTGATGACTCAGTGTTTTCCTCTGATCCTTATGAGGATGTTAATATTGTGTAGTTTAAATATGGTTACAATAACATTGTCATATACAATATTAGTCAATGTTTATAAGAATCAATAAATATCTTAATAACAATTGCAAAATTACATAAAAAAATATCTATTATATAAAAATAGAATAAATATTAATTAAGATAATTATGAAAAATTAGCAAATACAAATAATCTATATATAAACTTACAATTCACTATAATTAATAATTAATTCAAGTTTAGAAAAAACTAACTCAACATTCAAACATTAATACCAAGACTCTAAATAAATACATGCTTTGAAAAAACCAACTCAAACTTCAACATTAATAACAAGACTCTAGATAAGTACATTGAAAAAACACCACTGCTTTTTCCATCGACTAAAAATAAACTCAATTAATAATACAACAAAAATATATTGAATTTCAAAATTCAAAAATACATTTAAATAACATAATCTAATATTGTACTTATTACATTACTTTATATAAGAATATATACTAAAGAATGTAACGTTAGATATAAATATCCAGGGATATTGACTATATATATAATTTCGACAATATATATGGCTGAATACGTGTGAGTTGTTTCACTATTACACTGAACATTGTTTACCTCTTTTGGAAACTTACACGGCAAAGCTCCTGCATTCCACATTGTTGCCTACTATTTGCTTATTATCTTTGTACTGCAATCGCAATATGGCTTCCACTCCTTTCCAGGCAAATTTGAAATCTATGCACTATAAAATTTATGCCCTATAAATAATAAAATGAAATGAGCGAATCTATCCACTATAAAATCTATGCAATTCGACTAACTCAAAGTGTACTGGGCATTTGGAGGGATAGATTTGACACTTAATGTGTGGTTGGGATTAGATCTTCCAACACTTACTTTTAATTATAATCACATAAAAAATTCAATTAAGATACCTGTTAGTTTATATCTCAGCGAAGTTTACAATTTAAAAATTGACTTCAATTTTTCTTATTCTCTTATACGATAGCCTCTAAATTGTTTCAATTTTTTCTCTTTGTTGTATCTTTCAAATCTCAGTTTCTTCATTTGTTGATGCAAGTCTTTCATTCTTCCAAATTGTCTAACCATATTCCAGACTCCTTCAAAAAACTTATATGTAGAGTACTGCCACATATTATCTTTTGTAATACTCTTTTTATCATCAATCTAATACCATATAAGATTATAATAAAATAATATTTCTTCAAATTTCAATACATGGAAATTTTATTAATTTATATCTAGACATGGTATTGCAAGTAATACTTCAAAAAAATTTAACTCCTTGGCCAGACTTGGTTTGATATTCCAACGTGAATGGTCAAAGGTTTGAGTGGTCTTATATAAAATTTACATGTGACGTTCTAATGAAAAGTGCATTGTATTAGTTTGAAAAACGACTTACTATATTTAAAAAGGCCCATGTAATATTTCATTGCATTAACTTTTATGACATTCGGATGGGATTTGTGAGATCTAATCTCTTGAAAAGGGGTTCGTATTATGTAATTTGGGTTTCAATTGTATCTAAAAGGTTCATATGATTTTTTAATGACTTTAATGAAAAGTCTAGGTATGTAATTTTTAAAAATATTAGTGTTCATCTATATTTTAAAAAGTTAAGAAGTTAAGGTCAAAGTTATAATAGGAGATGTTTGAAATATTTTTAGATTTGGAAATCAAAAATTTTGTTTTTGATAGTTGTATAAAAAAAAGCTAGTTTGCATAAGGCTTTCTAAGAGAGCAGCCATTGAGCGAAGAAAGAAACAAAAAAATAAGCAAGCCTATATAAGACTCTTTGGCAAAACAGTGGAAGTTTGAAAAAGCCTACTACCAAGAAAGAGAGAGAAAGCATAACTCTTTGAGAAAGCAACAAAGAGAGCTAAAAGCTCTTTGAGAGTAGCAAAAGTTTGAAAAAACATGGGAAGAAATAGCAAGAGAATGAAGAAGTTAGTTACCACTAAACTAGAGAAAGAGATTGAGAAAACAGTTCAGCTCAAAGTCTAAAAAAAAATCAATTTTTTTGTGAGTGGTAGCTGTATTAACGCACCGTACACTGTTATAGAACGGAGTTGTTTATAATGCGACTTTTTGGAGATTCTGGTGACGGAATCTGGCGGAAGAAATTGAGGTTAAATCTTGATTTGTTACAGTTAAAATGGTTTTTTAACTGCATATTTGGATTCAGCACCTTGAAAAACCCTTGGGACACTTTGATTGTGCAGAAACTAGCTATCAAACATGTGATTCCAATAAATTGCTACCGGATTTTGATCAAAAACCCACCAGAAAAACTTTCAAAAAGTCTCCTTATAAACAACTGCTTATAGAACGTTATCCTTCCTATTATAAAAAAAAAAGAAGAACCAAACACGAACAGAGAACGGAATCTTCCGTTGAAAGCACAAGGATATTATTGGGGTTCCGCATTTATTAAAACATCAATCTCATGAATCTCGTCTTTTCAAAAAGGGCTTATTAAAAATGGTTTTTATTTTGAAATTTTTTAAAGACCCACGAGATATTCATTATATTAAAAGAAAGTCGAGCTCCACTTTCGTCCAAGTTTTTAGAAGGTGTTATGTGGTAAGCAAGTAAAGATACTTTGCAGAAGTTTAAAAAGGTTTTTTTTTGGTAAAGGGCATGTAATTTTTTTAAAGAAATAAGGTGAAGTATTTAAGTGAAAGTAAAAAAAATTGTTCAGCGAAATTGAAAAAATATTGTTCAAAGAAGGATTGTTTTAAGAGAAGTAAAAGGTGGAAATGATAACAAAGTAAAGAGAGTTGGACTTGTCATGTTTAATTTATGTGTGGAGACAGTGAACAAATGGGAAAAGCCAAGAGGCTTTTCTTGATTTCAGATGCCAAAGCAGCCAAGGAGGCATGGGATATCCTTGAAATGAATTTTGGTGTAAAGAGGAGTACTAAAGCTGAAGATGAAGTTGGATCTATAGCAGCAGATCTATATCGAGATGAAAATTTTGTTCAATCCCACTATGCACAGTTGCAAGTGGATGAAGATTTGGTATATTTAGCAACATAGCTTACTAACGAAAACTTGTGATTCCAACAACAGAGCTTGTTGATGCAAATATGATGATTCCAGCAACAGAGCTTGCTGATGAAGATTTGGTAAATCTAGCAAGAGACCTTGTTGATGAAATTTTGGTGAATCCAACAACAGAGCTTGTTGATGAAAGTTTGGTGAATCCAGCAACAAATTTCTGATGACAGTGAAGTTGCCATTAGAGTAGTCAATGCTATGGTGAGTCCAACAATTAATATTGTTGATGTAAAATTTGATGAAGAATTGTTGGCTAATGATGAATGGTTGCACGTGATGCAACAAAAACATCATATAGACATGATGATATTCAGTGAGAAAATCCCACTTGAGTCAGTGGAAGACAACATGTTTGCAGAAACATGGGCTAGTAAAGAAGTGGAAGAGACAGAAAAAGAGGCAGAGAAAGAAGTGGAACGGGAGGAAGCACTCATTACATAGAAGAAGGAATAGAACCAATGTGGTTATGTTCCTTCTGCTCTGATATCATGACAAAAATTCAAGAGAACAAAACATTGGAGCAAAGGACTTTCTCTTCTCGATGTTACGAATTAGTTAAATAATATTACATTAGAAACATCAGTAGTAAATGACTAGAGTTAAACTCGACTAACTCAAACTGAACTAGGACACTTGGAGGGACAAATTTGACACATGATAGGTGGTTGGGTTTAGATTCTCCAACAAATATTTTTGAAATAAAATAACAATAACTGGGAATCTGGTGGGAGCAGAGGGAGCGGTGGAGTGGAGGATATGCTGGCTCATCAACATTTATGTATGTAACTTCTATCAGTGGACATGTTTCAAAATATCTCGTGCACTCTCCATACAGCCTGGCGGAGTTAATACTAGTGCTTTGTTTCTCTTATGCTCGTTTTATTTTTATATGTGGTTGTTGTTACACATTTCCTTTTGTTGGTCTCGAATACCGCAGGTGTCTAGACATCCCTTCCCTCTCCTATCACGACACTACATAAGTGCACTTTATATCTATAGGGTATCTCTTCTTTCTATTTATTTGCCTCTGCTATCCTTATATGCATGTTTCTTTGGGGTCTACTAGTAACTTTTATCTAACCATTTCGTGGTGTTGTTTTTTCATTTGATGGATTCCGGGAGCATTCTTCATTTGTCATTATTGTCGAACGTCTTTTTCTAGTCTACATTCTTGGGTTTTTAGTGGTTTTTCATGTTAACTTGGCGGATATTTTCATAGTTCGAGTGGTGTTCCTTGCTGATTGGGTAGGATTGAGACCCAAGTGGTACCATTTGTTGCCAATATTTTACATGTTCAGTGATCATCCTGGGGCTAACATATCTTGACCTCCGCCTACTGGAATATTTACTTCTCATTTCATGTAGGTGTTGCACATATTTATGTTGTTCATATTTTTCATTTGCATCCTGACGCACATCTAGCTTGAACACTTATGCTCCCTACGTCTACATACTAAATCAAGTCTGGCTCATCATCCATAAGGACTCCCTTTTGGTATTCTTTTCCTTGCACTCATCACTTCTATATACAGATGCAAGACTAGAGTGACGCTCTTGGAAGTTTATTCAGTGCAGAATCCTCTACTGATATAGAAAAACAAGGAAAATTTCGACTTCCATACCTCTGGCATAAATGGAAGGACTCTTTCAACATATCACATCCATTCAAGGATATTAGTTTCAAATTCTACAACTTGTGGTGGAGGATTACAAGTTATTGGTGAAGTTGCTGCTATGAATAAATCAATGTTTGGGACCACGTTTCCTTCGCTTGGGTGGTGTTGGGTCCTTGCTAAGTGGTGTTCAGGTTACCACTTATGACTAGTTTTTTTCCCATTCTCCTTTTTCTGGCTATTTTCCTATGACATTTACTTTTCTCAAGGGTGGTTAACATTCTCTTTGATCCGTGTCTGGGGTGGATCGATGGTCTTGGACTTTTTGTGGCCTCCCATTACCTGTTATGGTGGCGTATCATTCCTTTTTTTCTTCCCTATATTTAATCCTTTCCTCTCTCAGTACACATTGTGACCTAGCATCCACTAGCCGTGGGGTTTATTTTTCTCTCGTTTCCCTATTACATGTATGCACTTCTCTCTAACATCCTCGAGTGTTTCTTCCCTCGCATGGGGATGGTAATACTCTTTCCTCAACATTTGCAGTTTTAGACTTTTTATATTATGGCCCTTTGTGGTACACATCATCTGAGGCAATCTTTTTCTCTTACCTAGATTGTGGTAGGTTGGGTTGGTTTTTGACGTGGTGACGCGTTCTAGTTTGACATGCTCTGGGGGCGGATGGAAAATTAGTTAGCATCATTGGATGCAGGCATTTCTGTTGAAGAGACCTTTCTATGAGCTATGTTGGAGATGGAGTAGTCCTAGGCTCCCACTATTGGCCATTCATGATCTGAGTTGGACGGTGCATGTGTGGTTGATGTCAATCCTACGCATGCACCCTCGCGATCTTTGCATGTGCATGCAAATGATTTGTTGTCACAAGATGGGGGCTTTAGTAATATACTTATGCATCGAAGGAGGAGACATAAATATTTGCAGTGTCGTTGAACCCAAAATTCTCAATTTCAAACATGATGTCCTTTGGGATTGAGTTCAAAGCCTCCAAAACAAGGCGTTATTGGGTCGATGGTATTTCGGTAGCTATCAGAATCTAGATATGGAGGGCTAGGTTTTGGCTCAGTGGAAACCATTATTGGGTTATACCTTGAAAGTCAATCATTTAATGAATCTGTGGTACAACCTCCATTTCTTGTATCAGACAGATGTCCATAAAATTTTAAAGACTCCATGGGTGCGCGACCGAAGTTTTCTACAACTCTGAAAATGGTGTGTGGGCTTCAGCCCACTCACCAACACTCCTCTTAATAGATACACCTGGGTTAAACTTCCTCGCCTGCTATTGAAATTTTGGACTAGGAATGCTTTGGAGGAGGTCGACGATTCAGTGGGTAAGTTTGTTTATATGGATCCTAAGGTGGTGGGGGCTCGCGATAAGACAATGGCTTGGATCCTCGTTAAGGTATTATGTGGATGTCTAGCTCGAATAAATTATTTTGGAATGGGTACCCTGCACATTGTTCATTGTATTATTGGGGTGTCCCCTTTAGATTCTTGTTTTGACACCATACTGGTCACCTCCTTGACTTATGCCCATGATGCCAACCTACTTTCGATTCTTCTCCATGGGATTGGCACAATGACGGACAAGACTGTGGTGCTTCTATGCCAGGGTCAGCTTTGGTGCCGGGTACCTTCATTGTTTCAGATGGCCCATCTCATTGTGTACATAATTATTTATTTGTTCCCTCTCAATCTCCTCGCCCCTCTCGTGATGCTAATATCAATTTAAAACCCCATCCTTTCCTTCCTATTATGACTCTCCGAGATCTCTCCATCAACATGACTCGCCTGCCCCATGACCCACCTTTGCCTCCTCCTTCAGGTGATAATGTGGATATTCTTTGTCGGCCTCATACCACTATGCGTGGACCTTTTTCTTGTCCCACTAATTCAGGGCCTTCGACTTCTTCCCTCCCGCATGATGGCTCTTCCTCCCCTCCTATTATAATTTCTCCCCATAATTCTATGGACAGTAATATGGAATTTCTCCTTCTTAACCCAACCATTGATCTCTTCGCTCTTACCACCCACAAATTAATTGGTGGGGCATCTTTGCCTATCAAAAACTCTTCCTTTGCTAAGAATATCACCACCTGATGTAAGGTTGGCAAGGGTGGCCAACATTCTCGTGGGAAATTCCAGGGTTTGCACATAAATTTGGACATTGGGGATCTGTGTGATATTTTGATTCTTGATTCATCTTGTTATGTGGCCCTCAGAGATCATATGCCCCCTATTACTGGCCCATCATGACCATCCTCTACCTCAATTTTCATAGCTTGGGGGATGCTGCTAAAAGGCTTTCGTTATGCCACCTCCTCTTTTACTTCCCATCTTTTGTTGTTCTCATCCAAGAAACCATGGTCCATTTGACCAAATCTCTGGCATACTATCGTTTGATTTGTCCACACTAGTATATGGTGGTCGTTGACTCCTGTGGTTTATATGGTGGTATAGTTTCTGTATGGGATCCTTCTCGAGTACATTTCGAGGCCTATAGATTCTTTGCAGACATTTTTCTCTCTGAACGTCTTAGGGGATCTTGCGAGAAGCTTCACATATGGAACATTTATGCTATTTCTTTTTTAAAACACCCTTTTTGGGATCAGGTTAGGAACACAAACATTCTTAACATCTGCTCACTGATCATTGCAATGGATTTCAACTTGACATTGTCTAGAGATGAATGTTGGGGGTCCACGAGACCATGGGACCCCTTTTCAGAATAGTTGGCTAGGCATTTTAAGGACAACCATTTGGTTTATATATGCCCTTATCCCCTCTAACCCACTTGGAACAATTGTATAAGTGGGGAGGGATATATCAACAATAGATTGGATCACTTCCAGTTGCACCAGAGCCTTATGGGAATCTTGGGTAATATGCGATCAATGGTGGTGAAATTGTTCATTTTTTATCATTGTCCCATTCTTTAAGTGGAGGATGGAACAAGTTCAGAAAGGAATTCCTTTGAAATTTAATCGTACCTATATTGAGGACAAGGAGTTCAATATATTAGTTAAAGAGTTATGGAATTTTGTTGTACATTTTCTCAGACAGACCACCATGGACTATATCACTTCCTGTTTGGGTTCCCTTAAGAATCATGTTCAAACATGGGAATGAATGAAGAAATCTTGTCTTTATGCTAAATTTAGAACATTGATAAAGGATATTCAGGCCTTTAGTGCTTGTCTCATGGAGGGTCAACCCTCTGAGATGGAACATGAATCCATGAAAGTTATGGAACATAGGCGGAAACAAATCTTGAAATTTCAGGAAGACACTTGGTGGCTAAAGCGTTGGGTCACATGGATACAGGTGGGTGATTGAAAAACTAAATCTTTTCATAGATTTACAAATTAGAGGAGGAAATCTAATGCTATATGGAATATGAGGGGCACAGATGGATCCCTCAAATACTCTTATGCAGATATTCGAAGGAAAGTTGTAAATTGTTTTGGCGCACTCTTTAAGGAGAGTGATGATGTGAATATGGAAGATATTTTGTGGGATGTGGAGGAGTACCCTATGATGTTCGATCAAGAAGCAAATGAAAATATAAATTGCCCTATTTCTTTGGAGAAAATTCACTTAGTATGCAGATCCTTTGCCAAGGAGCAATTCCCTGGTCCTAATGGATGGATTTTTGAACTGTTCCTACACTTTTTTGATTTGATAGGAGGGACTCTCAGGGATATGTTTGATGAATAATGAATCAATAGGAGCATCTCTGGCTCCATCAAGGCTACTTTCATTACCTTTATCCCCACGTTTTCCTCACCTATTTCATTTTTTGAATTCATGCCTATTTCTTGGTGAAATAGTGTGTACAAGCTCATTTTCAAGATCATCATTAAGAGGATTAAACGAGTTCTTTCATTCCACATCTCAAATGAACAATTCAGATTTCTTATAGGTAGATCCATACATGATGCCATAACCATCACACAAGAATGTGTTCACTCCATTCATACCAAGAAGAAGGAGGCAATTTTCATGAAAATTGATTTGCAGAGGGATTAGACCAGAGACTGCTCTAACTCATACTCATTAAGATTGGTTTGGAATATGGAAATGTTGAGTGTATCATGATGTGTGTGACCAATATTTGGCTTTCCATCCTACTTAAAGGTTACCCCACAATTTTTTCAGAGCTCATAAAGGACAGTGGCAGGGGTGTTCATTATCCCCCTTACTCTTTTTATTGGTCATGGACAGTTTCAGCAGAACAATCAATGTTGCATGGAGTTTGTACAGATTTTAGGGTCACGGATGGCCCCACAGGTAAGCATTACATAACTCTTCTTCGTGGATGATATTTTATCATTTGGTGTTATCAAGAGGGAGCAATGGGGGACTCTGCATCACATTTTCTAGAAGATGGGGGCTTCTTCCAACCTATTTATAAATGGTCCCAAATCCTTCCTATACTTTTCCTATGGTAGTGACTCCAACTTCAGATACACTGCAGAACATTTTGGCATGAATATGACCCCTTTACAAGAAGGTTTTATCTACTTGGGCTTTAGACTTAGGTCTTCTTGCTACATATTTGATGATTGGGCTTGACTCCTTTCAATGTTTGACAAGAAACTAAAAAGATGATCGTTTCAATGTCTCTCTCTCGGTGATCATTTCACTTTGATACAATCGGTTCTCCAGCGTATGGTGACATATTGGTCACATTTATTTTCCCTCCCAGCTCACATCTATAACTTGATTCGATCTCACTTTGATCATTTCTTATGGTCAGCCACAATATCTACACATAAATTTCATCTGTTAGCCTGGGAGTCCATTTCTAGGCTGAAATTTATTGATGGATGGGGGATTTTGGATACCTAGGATTTTGGAGTTTCATTAATTTTGAAGTCCTTATGGCGTGCACTTTTTGGTGGGGGTATTTTGGGACAAATCACCGTTGATAAATACCTCAGGAAACAACACATGACTTACTAGTTTGTGATGTTGGAGATTGGTATCAAACAGGGATCTTACATCTGGTCTAGCTTTCAGAAGATTAAGTCTTGGTTCTTCCAGAGGGTTAATGGGATGTTCAGCAGGGGAAACTTAATGTTAATCATCTAGGATAGGATTTTTGGAGTTAATGCAAAAATTCTCCTATCATTAGACACCATCAACCTACTTCAGTATAATGATCTTTTATATTTCGACTAGGTAATCAAACGCTGGAAACATTGTGTGCCAATTTGGATGGAGGCATCATAGGTTGGTCTGTAGGGTTGCATGGATATTTTATGGAATATCTACATTCAAGTCTCAGAGATGTAGGTTTATGTAAGAATTTTTCAGGTGACAAAATCACTGAGGGTGGCGTTATCCATAAGGGCTTTGTGGTAGTGGTTGATACATATCATTACATATTACAATAGATGTTGGAACTCCCACAAAAAGCTGGTTTCTTTCTATCTGGAGACTAAAGATCCCCCTAAAAATTATATGTTTTGTCTAGATGACCTATAAGAATAAGATCCTCACCTAGGACAACTTGTGCAAGAGAGGTTTCCTAGGACCAGGTATATGTCCACTATGTGGTTTTGATAGAGAATCTGTGGAAAATTTGTTGTTTAGTTGCAATTTTTCTATGCAGGTTTGGTCCTACACCTTCTCCTCTCTCATTATTGTTGTTACTCACTTTACTTTTGTTGAACTTTGCCATAAGTGGGGTGTGTAGAATGGTATTTACAAGTATTTGTTCCAACATTTGTCCTCTATGAAATATGGAAAACTCGTTCATGAGGATCATCAATAGGTGTATCAAAAGGGTCATAATGCCACGCTCAAACTTTATAATTATCTCTTTCTCACATTTATTTAAAATTCTTATTATATTATTCATAGTGAGGAGGATAAATGATGTGTTGCTATGTCATATGGCCTAACATGGTTTAAATGTAGGAATTGGGACAATTTTGAGATAATTCCAATGCATGAGATCGGAATAGATATTAGGGAGAGATTATAGGATGTTGTCTACCTCATTAACCCCTTCAATAAGCCAAGATTTCCATTTGTCTCTCATAAACTTGGAGTCATTGGCAGCCAAGCAGAATGGGGTCATTGGCAGCCAAGCCACTACAGTTCAACGAAGAACTAGATCTACATTTCTCAAGTTTTTGGAGACAAACACCTACATTTTCTAGGGAGTTGTAGTATCTACCCTTTTGTATAAATAAACATGCCAAAGAACTCATTAGGATTCAATTTTTGGTTGTAGCTAAGAATATATTAAGCTCAAGAACTTGTGATTGTTATTTTGGACTTATTATGTGATGCATTTAACATTTCTTCAATGATAATGAGAAGTTTCTTATTGATCCATCACTGAGTTAGTTCATAGGGCTAAGGCTCTTGGGTTTGGCCCCAACCCTAGTAGCATAGGTCCCTCTTGTGTATTGATACTCTACTTTAGCTTAGAATTTTTATTAGTTGTTCTAGTTTAGTAAAATATAATTCCTCAAAAATCATGTGATTGTGCCTCTATCTCATCACTCTCATGGCAGCCTGACTAGAGGAATCCAGACTCATAGCCCAAGAACATTATGTGATGATTTCATGTTTATGATTTCTTGGAAAAAGATCTACATTAGTTATTTTGTTTCACATATTATTGGTGTATCTTAGAAGTGAAACCATTACATAGATTAGAGTTTTTAGCATCAGTTAGAGAGTTTTCAAATTCAACTCATATTTTCCACCATTAGTTATAATGTTTTGCAAATGAAAAGAAGAACAGGCGCATGTGATGTTGCAGGATTGTTGGATCTATATGCAAGGGACTTTTTACAATCTCCATCTAGGGCTTCTCCACTCTCTTTTGATGACTCCCAACCATTGTCTTGATCTTTGTTTCTTGGTCATCATGAGCAGCCCTCTTAGCCAAAAGTTGGCTTTTTGAAGTGTTGAGATTGGCTAGGGGTGTTCGTCATCCATCCTCCACAACCTTCATCCATCTTTCCATCACTTTATCCTATCATCCTTACCCTCCAAACCCTTTCGGCAAACTTTTTGTAGCATTTCAAGACTTCCTGTAGCAATAGAGGAATCATGTATAAGCTTCCTATAGCACGCCTGTAGCAGCTTGTTTTTCCCTTGTTTTGGCCTATAATGCTAGTGTAGCTTAGTTTAGGAGTAGGTTGACGCCCCAGCTTGGACTGCATGATTAGAGTTACTACCTAGGCCATTCCCTCCATTCTGTTTCCTTCACTACAAATGAAAATAGCACTAGCTTCTTCATCATAAATTTGGCAATCAGGTCATTACTTAATCTGCAAGTGTGAATTAGATAAATGATGCATGAATTGTTTAGTTGTGAGTTGGTATAATAATATTTTGTTTTCAAGTGACTTTGATAGCTAGATGACTGATTGTAATTAGTGTAGTTTCCTTTCTGCAGGTAACATGAGTCTTATATTTTTTTATGAATTGATTTAATAACATGTACAAGTGGGTATCTTTTACAATTTGGATTTCAGAAGCATTTACTTTTTCTACACTAGGGCTAGCTTAAAAATTGCACTTTCAGAAGTTAACTCCTCCTAATTCAGTAGAAGAATGGTCTTGGAACCTAATGATCAAATGACCTAGTTGAGGGTGCCATGAGTAGAATTTCATCTATTGTGTATACAACACTATCATCTCGAAGTTTGTATGAACCCTAGGTTGATAAATAGATTTCAGGAGCCTCTAGGAGTTGTAACACTCTTGGTGCAATACCAGGGCTCACAACATTTTGGTGTCATTGTCGGGGAGGTGTCTAGGTAGATTTTATTTTTTCTTAAGCATTTATTTCTGTTTTGCATTTGTTTTTCAAAAAATTACATAAAATAAAAAATTGTCTTTCATGCCTTGTAGGAGTAGAGGTACGCAAGGAATATTCTTACCAAACAACCCCACACCATCAAACAATGAATAATCACTCTTCTTCGGTGAGTGTCAACCTCCCTCTCTGACTACAGGGGAGTTAGAAGACCCCTTGGGTGAACAACTTGATATTTTTGAAGAACCTATTGGGGAAGAAGAAGAACCCATTTCACCTACCAAAACCATGGCTGAAAATAGGAATGAGGAGGTTTTCCCTATTAGAGAAACTAATGGAGAGGCTAGAACAAAGAATATAATCCCTACTTCCCTTCCTCACTTCCATGGCTTAACCTTTGAAGACCCTAATACTTTTATGTTTGAGTTTGTTGTTTTCTATAGGACCTATGATTATACTTATGATGACGAGAAGTTGAATTTATTCCCATCTACCCTTAAGGATGCAACCTTGTGCTATTTTATGGGTCTACTTGGGGATAACATCACTGCCTAGGCTCAAATGCAATAAGCCTTTAACAACAATTAGAGGACTACTTTAGGTTTGAAGAAACCAAAGAAGAAATATTTAGAATGACTCTTGGAGATGATGAACCCTTAGAGGACTATGAGGAAAAATTACAACTCAATTATAGGAGGGCCAGATGCACCCTCAATATTGAATCACTCAAGTTAGTTATTCTCTGAGGGATCAGGGAGGACATGTTGGAAACCCTCAACATGTTGTCTGGGGGAGACATCTATCAGTTATCCTATCAGGACATCAAAACAATGTTCAAAAGCCATTATAGGGCTACTAGGAAGAAGGGTAGTGCTAGTCAAGCTTTGGTCACTTCCTCTCACTCCACAACATCCATAAAGAATGAAACGGGAAACATGTTGGAGGAAATTAAAAGTGAAATGCTACATACCTTTTCTTTGCAAATGGATACCATGCACACCAAGAGGAGACAAGAGGAAGAAGGGAGGACCTTAGCCATTTTTTCCCCTAAATAAACTAGAAGCCACCTCGAAAATGAATGTCCATTAAATGTCATAGAGGTTTGATTAGTTTGTGAGGAAAACCTTGCAACAGATAAGTGCCCTTCTTTTCTTGGATTGAAAGTTTTATACCAAGGGGTAGAAGGTGGGGTTGAGCAACTTTGTTTTATTAATCAAAGGAGGCCTCAACGACCTCAGCCATACTAGCAGGGCTCACAAGGTTCATCCTATTCTTATTACCATCCTAACTATAATGCACCATTTCCACCTTGTTACTCTTTCACTCATCCATCATGGCCCACACCTCCTTGTTGGCCTTATGCACCTCAATATCCTCCCCAACTTGTCAATCAACCATTTAGCCATATACTTCTCCACATCCTCATTGGAATAACTAATCACAAGGATTGAGGCCTAAACTCAACTAACCTCCTTATTTACTGCCAACACCTCCATCTCAACCATAGCTCACTTATCTTGCTCCACCTAAGCAACCTCAGATGCATTCTCAACCCAATCCGAACATGAATAACAAGCAGACACAACAAGTCAATAGTGGAGAGACATCCTACCCTTCCTATGCTGTGGAGACTCAAGAAATCAACCTTAGGTCTGGAAGAGTACTTCTAGAGGACCAACCTCCATCTCCATCTAAGGAGCTTGAAGAGGAAAAGGAAGAGAGTAGCCCTAAAGTAAATCCACCTCTTTTTCCTGAGAGATTGATCCATTCTAACTAGCATACACCAGAAGAAACTGAACTTCTAGGAGAATTGAAGAATCTTTGTGTTAAAATACCCCTCCTCCAAGCTATTAAGGATGTTACCATCTGAAATAATCTTATGAAAGAGAAATGTTTCAAACACCCTAGAAGGAGAAAAAGAGACATCCCCACCATCATTTTTATTGGACAACTATCTGATTTGATGTTGGGGAGAGTGATTTGTCCAAAACATCTTGAGCCTAGAAGTCCTATAATTGATGTTCACATCGATGGAATCATTGTCCCTCACACCTTGATTGATCTTGGGGATACCCTCAATGTGATGACTAAAGAAACCATGTTGAAACTAAACCTCCAAGGATCCTTGAGAAAGACCACTACAATGTTGCAAATTGCAAATAGATCTATAGTAGCTCCTAAGGGATTTGTTGAGGATGTAATGGTCTCTATTGATTCATGGGAGTATCTTACTAACTTCTTGATTCTATAGACCAAAACCAAATTCAATGGTTATCCTCTCATCTTGGGAATATCATGGCTAGCCACTATTGATGTTTACATAAGTTGCATGGCCGTGAATATGCCCATTAAGAATGGGGATTTGTCCAAATAGTTTGTATTGTACCCCCTACTCAGTCATCCATTGAGAATGAGTTACCCCTATGGTTAGAAGAGGAGAAGGAAGAAGATTAAGTGCATCATACAACATCCCAACCAATCAGTACCCTAGATGTTATTATAGGAGGAGGGAAAACTGATGAAGGTGACCTCATTGATTAAATCCTCCAGAACCAACCCCCCAATACCATACCCCTTGTTGAGCTTGTGAAGGAATCAGAGGGAAATCCCTGGAATGAGTTATTCCTAGTTGAACAAAGTCCTACACATGTCAAATTTGTAGAATTATGTCCCAATCAAGAAGATAAGTTGTGCAAATTGTTGAGAGAACACTTAGATGCTTTTGCTCAAAGCTATAAAGAAATGAAAGGGATGCATCTTTCGATTTGTACTCATCACATATACATCAAGGATGGATGAAAAACTATATGCCAACCTCAAAGGAGAATGAACCAAGCCCTCAAGGACATAGTAAAGGAAGAGTTTCAGAAGATGTTAGCTGTAGGGTTCATGTACCCCATCTTAGATAGTGAGTGGGTGCCCCCTCTAGTTTTGGTCCCAAAGAAGAATGGGAAGTGGAGGATCTGTGTGGATTATAGAGAGTTGAAACAAAGCTACCAAGAAATACCATTTCCCTTTACCTTTCATTGATAAATTTTTAGATGGTCTTGCAAGGAAGAAGCTCTTCTCTTTCTTAGATGGATTCAGTGGTTACAATCAAATCCAAATCATCCCTAAGGATCAAGACAAAGCTACATTCACCTACCCTTGGGGTAGCTTTTCTTATAGGGTTCTCCCCTTCAGTTTATATAATTCCCCTACCAATTTTCAAAGGGAAGTTCTAAGCTTCTTTCCTAAGCTACTACATGACTCCTTAGAAAACTACATGGATGATTGCACTCCCTATGCATGTGACTTCATGGAGGATCTCTCTAGTATGGGGAAATTCCTAAAAAAGTGCATCGAAATGAACATCTCGCTTAGTCTTGTGAAGTGTGAATTCGTAATGAATGCAAGGAATATACCTAGCCATTCAATATCTCAAGAGGGAATATAAGTGGACCCAAACAGAATTTCCATCATAAAAAGGGTCCCTAGTCCTCAAAAGTAGAGGGATGTGTTGTAGCAGCTACAACCACCCACCAAAATTTTACCCTAGCTTCATTTTGGAGCCTCCATACCAACCATCCTTAGTAGCATGTCTTGTACAGTCAATTACATAGGCTTCATTGGTTTTTCAGTAGCTTGCCAGCCTGTGCATGTTAGTTTGCTTCACTCCCCTCATAGATTGCCACTCCAAACTTGGGTCAGTTGCTGGCTAAGCAGCTCCCTTAGAAAATTGCGCAATTCTAGAGGGGAATTGGCCTTATCTCTAGAAATTGTGTAAATATATTAGGCAGCGTTCTGGGCCCAGAAATTGCGCAATGCAATCAAACAACCTTCCTCGGGAAAATCATGCAATCTGGCTCAGCATTGCAGATCAACCCAGAAATTTCACAATTCTGGGCTGCAATTTGCTTCTCCTCCCAGAAACTGCGTAATCCCTCTGGACAGCTAGCCCAACTCCTCCCAGAAATTGTGCAAAAATCCCTCTCAGTCAAGCAGGTTGTTACTTGTGCCTTCAAGTTGACCAGTTCCACTTGAGACCCAGTAACTTGACTTTCATGCATGGGCTTCCTTTTCCTGGAATAGAAAAAGCTACATGAAAAAAGAAACCCTAGATTTTAGGGATATATTTTTAGCAGCTGGAGGTTACATCCAAAGATCATTTTAGAAACTTTCCTCCAAGTGTTTCTTTTTCCTAGATTTGTGGCATGCACGTCATGAGCCTCAAACTTATTTATTCAACATTTCAGAGCTCATTCTTCACATCGATCTTGGAGCTCTGACATCCCACAACACATCCAGGTGACTTTGGCACATCCATCTCAGCTATCTCCGAGTAAGTCTGCTTTACTTGTATTTTGCAACATTTCTATCGCTTTTTGTGTTTTGGCTTGTGTGAGTGTTGTCTGCTTGATTTCTGTGAACACT
>APFE031022695.1:52533-74612 GCA_000404065.3 Pinus taeda | reverse complement strand
TTACAACGACCGAGTCATTGAAATCGAGCCGGCCGAGTCATTACCGTTTCGGAGTCGGAGTCGGAGTCAATCCTCGGCTGAGTTGGAGTCGGAATCAATCCTCGGCCGAGTCGGAGTTTTAAAACTATGATTATAGCTTGATATTCTTTGCTTTGTATGATGTATAAAGTTATAATACATCAATGGGAGCCAGAGCTTCAGCAAAGTTGGGCATTGGAGCTACTCTTGATCCTGATAAATTGAGCCAGGTTCAACTAATGCAGGAAGGTTGTGCATTGGAGCCTACCGCTAGCCCTAATGAATCCATCCAATACTAGGATGTCTATACTTATTTAGGGATCGAAATGGCTCAAGTTGTCATACAGCAATGATTGCCAGAACTTGTGGTATAGTTGAAGTCCATCCTCTTTTTTACAGGTACTTGGATAATGCTATGTAATTCGAACAGTTGGTAAGAATTTCCAAGTGCTTTGTAATCCTAAATGGCTCAAGTTGCCATACATCAATGATTGCCAGAGCTTGTGGTATAGTTGAAGTCCATCCTCTTTTTTACAAGTTCTTGGATACTGCTATGTAATTCGAACAGTTTGTAAGAATTTCCAAGTGCTTTGTAACACTATTTTGCAAAGCATCACTTGTGAAGTTCACAAGCTGTAACAGTTATCCATTTCAAATGCATTATACAGTACATGGCTTAAATTGTTCCCCTTTAAATCCCTTCATGTGTCAGTACGTACTCCAACCCTTTCAGCTATTCAGTACACTGCACAACCACAACATCCATTATCCATTGTTTCTTGCAGGGCTTACATCAGGAATGTTTTGAAAATGCCAATAGGAAGTGGGTGCCTTAACACACCTCTTCCCCTCTTTTCCGAACTTGAATCAAATTGTCAATATAGTTAGGTAGCAGTTAATATTCATTTTCGAGACAAGTCGTCGTCGAGATTGAGTCGTATGATTTTGCGTTCTATTTTTTTTGTTCCGTGTAAATCTCTCAGTGAATTTTGAATAAGTGATAGGATTTTGGCATTTGGCATGTTTGAAAATTTGTAGTATTGTTGAAAGAATCCTCTGTTCCAATGCTTATCTAGCAAATTAGCACCTATTTAAGGGACTGATGCTGACAGAAGCAATATTCTGTCTGGGCATTTGCTACAGGCATTTGCCAATGGCAGAGACGAAAAACAAAGACTGATCAGCAAGCTAATCTTTCAAAACAAATTGGATTTGAATCCAAAGTGGCAAATGACTTGAGCAAAATTCCAAGGATGTTAGATTGAAATCACTTTAGCAGGGTAATGCTTCAAATAATGAAAAGCTGGTGACAGGCTTGAAAGGAGTCTGAGGAGGAGCTAAAGACAAAGGTGTTGAGGTGAATGTTCTTGCTTGTAAGTTTAAAAGCTGGTGACAGGCTTGAAAGGAGTCTGAGGAGGAGTTAAAAACAAAGGTGTTGAGGTGAATGTTCTTGCTTGTAAGTTTGGTTCATCATTTTGAAGTTCTTACTTGCATTGGACCGCGATTCATTTATTTTATAAAGTTGTCAAACACCAACTCTTATTGTATGGTGTATGAGCTGGGCCTTAATTGATATTGACTTGTGAGTGCAGATTACTGTCCACAGCCAGAGAAGAGAACGATTACTTGGTTGTACGATTGTAACCAAAAAGCTGCGAGCCATGCTTCAATCCACAGCCAGAGAAGAGAACAATTACATGGTTGTACCATTGTAACCAAAAGCTGCAAACCATGCTTCAAGCTGGAGATGAACAAGTAAGAACACTAAAAAGGAAGGCAAAGCACATTTTTAAGCCAGTCAACCCTCGTCAATAAACACTGTTCCAAAAGGCATGTACTGTGTCAATGTGGTTGACAATTGATTACGATATGCTTGCACCTGAAAATCTTGAATTTTCTAACAAGGAGAAGTTGGAGGACCCCAATGTCTATCATTATGCATTATTTTCTGACAATGTGCTAGCTACCTCTCGTGATTCATTCAACCATACTGAATGCCAAGATATGAACTTGATTTCAGTGTCAAACTGTTTTATTTTAGTAATCAGTCATTTTTTTTGTTCTCAATCAGCATATTCTTGTGTTATTTTCAGGAACCTGAAAATCATGTTTTTCATCTTCCAACAGATAGATTGAATTTTGGGGCAGAAAACCCTCAAGGGAAAGCTACAGTCGATCATTTCAAATGGCTAAATTCTTCCTCTTGTCTAGTTCTTTGGCAGCTTGAATCTCTAGCAATGAAGGAATATTATTTTAAACTAGATCATCCAACTAATTTGGCAGCGGGCTTCCACTATAGCAGTGAAGGAATATTATTTTAAGGTAGATCATCCAACTAATTTGGCAGCTGGCTTCCACTGTAGCAGTGAAGGAATATTATTTTAAGGTAGATCATCCAACTAATTTGGCTGTTGGCTTCCAATTTGAAGTATCGAAACTCAATTGCTTCTCTCCACAGCGCGAGAAGAGAACGATTACATGGTTGTACCACTGTAACGAAAAAGCTGCGAGCCATGCTTCAATCCGGTGATGGACACTAAAAAGTGCTCTCTCCACAATCCGAGAAGAGAATGATTACATGGTTGTACCATTGTAACCAAAAAGCTGCGAGCCATGCTTCAATCTGGAGATGAACAGGTAAGAACACTAAAAAGGCAGAGCACGTTTTTAAGTCAGTTGGCACTGGGCAGCAAACTCTGTTCCGAAGGGCATGTACTGTATCAATGTGGTTGACAATTGATTAGGACATGCTTGCACCCGAATAGCTTGAATTTCCTGACAAGGAGAAGTTGGAGGACCCCAGTTTCTATCATTATGCATTATTTTCTGACAATGTGCTAGCTACCTCTGTTGTGATTAATTCAACCATACTAAATGCCAAGGTATGAACTTGATTTCAGCGTCACACTGTTTTATTTTGGTAATCAATCATTTTTTTGGTTCTCATTCAGCATATTCCTTTGATTTCAGTGTCACACTGTTTTATTTCGGTAATCAGTCATTTTTTTTCTCATTCAGCATATTCCTTTGTTTCTTTCAGGAAGCTGAAAAATATTTCGTCTTCTGATGGATATATTGAATTTTGGGGCTATGAAGATGTGGCTTTTAGAAAACCCTCCCGGCAAAACTATAGTCGATGATTAGTTGATGATTTCAAATGGCTAAATTCTTCTTATTGTCCAGTTCTTTGGCAGCTTGAATCTGTAGCAATCAGGGAATATGGTTTTTAGAAAACCCTCCAGGCCAATCTACAGCCGATGGTTTCAAATGGCTAAATTCTTTATTGCCCAGTTCTTTGGCAATGAAGGAATACTATTTTAAAGTAGATCATCCAACTAATTTGGCCGCTGGCTTCCAATCTGTAGCAGTGAAGGAATATTATTTTAAGGTAAATCATCCAATTAATTTGGCAGCAGGCTTCCAATTTGAAGTATCAAAACTCAAAATAATTAGCTACGCTAAATGCTACAGGAATTTAAGGTAGATCATCGAACTAATTTGGCAGCAGGCTTCCAATTTGAAATATTGAAACTCAAAATAATTAGCGATGTTAAATGATTTTCGCTGCTTCTCTCCACAACCAGAGAAGAGAACAGTTACATGGTTGTACCATTGTAACCCAAAAGCTGTGAGCCATGCTTCAATCTGGAGATGATCAGGTAAGAACACTAAAAAGTTAGAGCAAGTTTTTAAGTCAGGTGGCACTGGGCAACAAAGAGTGTTCCAAAGGGCATGTACTGTGTCAATGCGGTTGACAATTGATTATTTCATGCTTGCACCTGAAAAGCTTGAATTTCCTAACAAGGAGAAATTGGAGGACCCCAGCGTGTATTTTCTGACAATGTGCTAGCTACCTCTGTCGTGATTAATTCAACCATACTGAATGCCAAGGTATGAAGTTATGAACCTAATTTTAGTGTCACACTGTTTTATTTTGGTATTTTTTTTTGTTCTCATTCAGCATATTCCTTTCTTTGTTACTTTCAGGAACCTGAAAAAGCATGTTTTTCATCTTCTAACAGATAGATTGAATTTTGGGGCCATGAAAATGTGGTTTCTAGAAAACCCTCTGGGCAAAGCTACAGTCGATGAAAGTAACCTGAAAAGCATGTTTTTAGTCTTCTAACAGAGAGATTGAATTTTGGGGCCATGAAAATGTGGTTTTTAGAAAACCCTCCGGGCAAAGCTACAGTCTATGAAAGTAACCTGAAAAGCATGTTTTTAGTCTTCTAACAGAGATTGAATTTTTGGGCCATGAAAATGTGGTTTTTAGAAAACCCTCCAGGCAAAGCTACAATCGATGATTTCAAATGGCTAAATTCTTCCTATTGTCCAGTGCTTTGGCAGCTTGAATTTGTAGCAATGAAGAATATTATTTTAAAGTAGAACTAATATGGCAGTAGGCTTCCAAACTGTAGCAATGAAGGAATACTATTTTAAGGTAGATCATCCAACTTATTTGGCAGCAGTCTTCCAATCTATAGCCGTGAAAGAATATTATTTCAAGGTAGACCATCCAACTAATTTGGCAGCAGGCGTCCAATTTGAAGTATCAAAACTCAATTAATTATCTCTGTTAAATTATTTTCACTTGTACTTATCTCAAGTTTACCCTAAGCTGGACACCATCCTAAAAAGCTGTACAAGATCCTCTTTTTGGATGATGATATTGCAGTACAAGATTCTCTTTTTGGATTTTGGATTTTCACTTGTATTTACTTCAAGTTTACCCAAAGCTGGACAAGTTCCAAAAAAACTGGACAAGATCCTCTTTTTGGATAATGATATTGCAGTACAAGATTCTCTTTTCGGATTTTGGATTTTCACTTGTATTTACCTCAAGTTTACCCAAAGCTGGACAAGTTCCAAAAAAAATGGACAAGATCCTCTTTTTGGATAATGATATTGTAGTACAAATCCTTAGATGATGATGATATTGTAGTAAAGAGAGATTTGACTGCACTCTGGTTTGTTAACCTCCAAAGAAATTATAACTTCCAAAGAAATTTAAATGGTGCAGTGGTGGTGAGAGTTTCCATCGCTCCGACAAATATCTAGACTTTTCTAATCGTCACATAGCCCAGAACTTCGATCCGAATGCAAGAATGCTTGTGGTTGAGTATATCGGATGAATGTTTTTAGTTAAAAAGAACGTGATATAACTAACCGGGATTTACCACAAGTTGTAAAGTGGGTTAGTTTCTGTACCAATCTTGGTATGAATGTTTTTTTATTAAAAAAATTTATCCCTTTGCAATTTTGTATCCTGACATATATATATTTAATTGATTATCAATAACCATGCCAGCACTTATATCATTATTTTTGTTTCTATCCATTTGCGCATGGAGTTCTTTGCAATTTTGTATCCTTGACATATAATATTATATATATATAAATTGATTATCAATAACCATGCCAGTACTTGTCGCTGTAATTGCATTTATATCATTATTTCTGTTTCTATTCATTTTCCCATGGAATTCAGGATATCCGTATCTATTCATTTGTCAATGGAAATGGAGTTAGTGAAGGGAGTCAAGAGTCAAGACATTAGGTGATTGGAAAAATTGAAGCGAATCTATTCATTTGTCAATGGAAATGGAGTTAAGGCATTAGGTGATTGGAATCGGCAACCTCTAAAGCTGCTTCATAATTTTGAGGCTACTATATAATAAGTTGAGATTCTATAATTGTTCTTGGATTTCTATCAAAATGATTAGTATATCTGAATTGGTACTTATTATCCCTAAGATTTTTTTTCAAAATATCATGTGTAATATTACACATTGACTGTGGATATCTGTATCTTTTCATTTGTCAATGGAAATGGACTTAATATCTGTATCTTTTCATTTGTCAATGGAAATGGAGTTAAGACACTAGGTGATTGGAAAAATTGAAGCCATTTTTTAGTTTAGCTGCTGCTTCATAATTTTGAGGTACAAATAATTAATATGCCTGAATTTGTAGATATCTGTATCTGTACATTTGTCAATGGAAATGGAATTAAGACATTATGTGATTGGAAAAATTGAAGCCATTTTTTAGTTTAGCTGTTGCTTCATAATTTTGAGGCACAAATAATTAATAGGCATGAATTTGTACTTTCTACCCAATAATGAATATGAATAGGAATATCCCTAAGAATATAAACATACTAACATAAATTTTTTTCTTTTTCAAAATATCATTTGTAATATTACAGTGATTGTTTTGAATAGTTCTAGATAAAATTCTAATTAAGTTCTTCCTTCTTCCTTGCTATTTCAAAATATCATTTGTAATATTACACACTGACTGCTTTGAATAGATCCAGATAGAATCCTAATGAAGTTATTCCTTCTTCTTTGATATTTCAAAATATCATTTGTAATATTACACACTAACTGCTTTGAATAGATCCAGATAAAATCCTAATTAAGTTCTTCCTTATTCTCAAGGATAAATGATACCCTAATCAAGTTCTTCTTTGTTCCTTGATAGGAAAGGTCAAGGATAAATGATATCCTAATTAAGTTCTTCCTTGTTCCTTGATATGAAAGGATAAATGACTAATTAAGGTCTTCCTTGTTCCTTGATATGAAAGGATAAATGACTGATAAATAATTAAGTTCTTCCTTGTTCCTTGATATGAGAGGATATATGATATCCTAATTAAGTTCTTCCTTGTTCCTTGAATAAATAATTAAGTTCTTTCTTGTTCTTGATATGAAAGGATAAATGATGGATATATAAGAATATGTATATGAAAAGATAAATTATGTATATGTATATATGAAGATATTTAAGTTTGTAATATCTCTAAGATTAGGAGTATCTTAAGAGAATTCTTTTTCAAAATATCATTTGTAATATTACGCACTGGCTGTTTTGCATAAATTCAGATAAAATCCTAATGAAGTTCTTCCTTCTTGATATCCTAATTAAGTTCTTCTTTGTTCTTTGATATGAAGGTTCGAGGATAAATGATATCCTAATTAAGTTCTTCCTTGTTCCTTGATATGAAAAGATAAATGATGGATAAATAATTAAGTTCTTCCTTGTTCAGAGAATACTTGATATCCTAATTAAGTTCTTCCTTGTTCCTTGATATGAAAGGATAAATGATGAATAAATAATTAAGTTTTTCCTTCTTTCATATGAAAGGATAAATGATGGATAAATACAAATATGCATATGAAAAGGTAAATTATGAATATGTATATCATAAATTATGAATATGTATATATGAAGATATTCAAGTTTGTAAAAATTATTTGTGTAATACTTTGAATAGATATCCAATTGTTAATAAAACCATAATCACTTTAAAACTTATTTTAAATTATATGTATGTATGAATTAAATTTGTTATAAAAGTTAATATGTATTAATTAAATTTAGTGAAAAATTGATGGAAAAACATTACTTTAAATCTTTAATTAAAGTTCTAAATATATGTATGTATGAATTAAATTTGTTATAAAAGTTAATATGTATTAATTAAATTTAGTGAAAAATTGATGGAAAAATATTACTTTAAAACTTTAATTATTTTAAGTATTTGTATGTATGAATTAAATGTCATAAAAATTCATACATATTAATTAATTTGGGTGAAAAATTGATGGAAAAATCAACAGTAAGCCAATAGAGGTGTATAAATAATTGTATGAATGGCTTAAATTTGTGATAAAATTTCATATTTATTAATTAAATTTGGTGAAAACTTAATGGAGTAAGCAAATTGAGGTGTATAAATATTTGTACGAATGAATTAAATTTGTTATAAAATTTCATACGTATTAATTAAATTTGGTGAAAAATTGATGGAAAAATAAACAGTAAGCAAATAAAGGTGCATAAATTAAAACAAAAGAAAACTTTTTCTTGCAGAGAGACTATTCTATAAGATTTGTGGAAGATTGATAAAAAACATATGGTGAAAAATTGATGGAAAAACAAACAGTAAGCAAATAGTGTATAAATCAAAACAAAAGAAAACTTTTTCTTACAGGACTATTCTATAAGATTTGTGGAAGATTGATCAACATATCATAAAAGACTAAGAGAGGGCTATTCTAGAATTTAGATTAACAGGGGACTAAGAGAGGATTATTGTAGAATCCCTTATAAGGGAGGACTATTCTAAAATTTGTTGTAGTTGTGGAAGATTGATGGGACTATCCTAGAAGTTTTGTTGTAGTTGTGGAAGATTGATGAGAAATATAAGTAGGTTAAAAAGATATTTGTGAAAGATATCAATGACTAAGTATAAAAGTATGATACATAATTTATTAATTTTTTATTTTTTAAAAGAAAACCTGGTATATGTGAATAAAAATATCAAAAAAATATTAAAAAATCTTTATAAAGAATGCAAGGTATATATGAATAAGAATATAAGAGTATGATACAATATTATAAGTAGATAAGAATATGATACATAATTTATTTGAAATATCAAAAAACTTTTAAGGAAAATATGGCATATGTGAATATGCATGAATAAGAAGAATAAGGGATGATACAAAATTATAAGTGGATAAGGATATGATACATAATTTATTTGAAATATCATTTTTTTTTACAAGGAAGACATGTCATATGTGAATAACAGTATTAAAAAAATCCTTTTAAGGAAAGTGATAAGAATATGATACACAATTTATTTGAAATAGAAAACGTAGTAAATGTGAATAAGAGTATCAAAAAATATAAAAAAAAATCTTTTTAAGGAAAACATGGTATATGTGAATAAGAGTATGATATATGATTTATTCAAATTATTAAAAACTATCACAATATTTTTTTAGGAAAGCATGGTATATGTGGAAGATTGAGGAAAAAGTACATAGTTCTCTTAGTATCAAACTATAAACAAACTGAGTACATAGTTCTCTTAGTATCAAACTATAAACAAACAGAGTAGATAGTTCTCTTAATATCAATCAAACTCTAAACAAACCCAATACATAGTTCTCTTACTATCAATCTATAAACAGAGTGCATATTACTCTTAATATCAATCAAACTGTAAACAAACCCAGTACATAGTTCCCTTAGTATCAAACTATGTACTTTATTTTGATTAATTTCTAAACTAAATTTTAATGAAAACAAAGCAAAGTACTTTAATTATATAACTTATTTTGGTTAATTACTTAACTAAGTTTTAATGAAAATAAAGAAAAGTACTTTAATTAGATAACTAAAGTTGATGAAGGCAAACCAAAGTGTTTTAAATTGATGAAAGCAAACCAATGTACTATAAATAATAAAGGGTATGAAAAGTAACAATGTACTATAAATAATAAAGGGTATGAAAGGTGTGATAGTTTGCTAATGTTTTTTTGAGTATTATTAAAAAAATGCTAATTTTTTGAATCTTATTTTTTAAAATATAAATCAATAAGAGTGACATTTTTTAAAATTAAAAATAAAGTGATTAGAATATTAAAATTTATTATTAAAATTTACTCAAACATGTAAACTTTAGTTAATTAGCCACGAAGACTATTCTACTTTTAAATAGTTTTTTTTTTCCAAAAAGGAAAAGTTTACCATAGTTTTTGATTTAAAATGTATTTTATAATATTTAATATATTTCATTTAAATAAGATATATTTCTAATATAATTGGTAATTGTGATGACTTTTTTATATGATTTATGAAATTAAAATATAAATGCTTATCATGTTTTTAATGCATATGCTCAAGCTTTGTATGTACATGACTCAGATTTTAGAGACTTTTTTTAATAAAAGTTCTAGTCAACCAATATGAGATTACATAAGAACATTAAAATACCAGCAATGGTTTTGTTCAAATGATGCAATACTTGCAGAACACATAATTTACACATGGCAATGTCTTGCTAGAATTTTGGCCCCTAAAAATGGGCTTGGCTTGTGTAGACATTTTACGGTTTGGTGAGTGCACATCCATTCTCAAACCTCGCTTCCTTCTGAAAGAAGGGTTTAACGACTTAAAAAATTTGATGTGCCCATCTATCATTGGTTATTATATTGGAATTGAAGATACAATCATGCATACTTGCCTTGCATTATTTTCATTAGAATTTAAATAGATAGGTTCATTCTCAAATGAAAAGAAAAAATGAAGTATGCGTAAATTGGTGCAAGGAAGACGTTGAACTAAGTGCCAAAGTCAAGATTGAAAAAGGGGGTATTCTCAAAGAACTAGGAAATTCCAACCTTGTTAATATGAAGAAGCCTAAGTCTATCGTTGTGAACTGAAAATGAGTTCCTTTAGTGGAGTGGTTTACATAAGTTAAAGAACTCATTTTTCATGAAACTAAGGAAAGCAAGCCCACAAATGATAGCCAACCTATGCATGTGTTTGAAGGGTGGGTCAGTGGAAATTAGAGCATTCCATATCTCAATTTATCTCACTAGAATTTTATCAATATCATAAACCTAACCTCAAAAAAGCTTAGAACCAGGCCTTCATTATGTTGCATTTTTTAAGACATGTTTGCAATGATTTATCTCACTGGAATCTTATCAGTATCATAAATCCAACCTCAAAAAAACCTAGAAGCGTGGCTTCATTATGTTGCATTCTCTAAGATATGTTTACAATGATTAAAGGTTTGCAATTTAAGTTTGAGCACTTTTATAATTGATTGTTGCCAATCACCAAAGTGGATTCTAAGAACTTCACTTTCATGATAATGGTAGATTCATATCAATCAAACTTTTTATAGCCCATTTTTTTAAAATGGTATTTCATGTCCATATTATTTAAGACTTTTTATGATAACTTATATTACATTCTTTATGGTCCATTTATTATAATAATAACTCAAAGAGAATATTATATCATGTTTCATAACTTTCTTCTTTCTTATCACACTTAAATATAAGATATTATAACCAGTTTTATTATCTAAGTAATTTTAAAAAGCAAATGTAATCTTTGGCCAATGGTGTACAATCTTTAATTGCTGTGTGCATTAAAAATATTTCCCACGAAGCAACAAACACTGGAATGCTCCGCCCACGCCATAGACTTCACTTTGTATAACCTGAATGTTAGATCTTTGAGTGCCCCATATTGAGTTTATTTTGAATACATCAATTTTGACATGGAATGAATGAATGAATGGGGGAATTGATGAAGATGATTTGTAGCTCCAACAATGCCATCAATCAGTAAGCCAACTGGGCATTCATTCAGTCAAAACCTGGAGAGAGACATCGTTGTTTTGCCTCGTTTGGATCATTTTTCGTGGTCCCTGCCAACCATCACAGTTTATTTAAGAGTTGCATTTCAGTAGCTTCTTGTAGCTTGTCAGGTTGCGAAAATAATAGTGAGGTTAGCGATAACAGTCTTTGGCAAGTCGAGTGATAACAATGTGGTAGTGTTTCTTTTACGTCATTTCCTTTGATTGCTAGTCATCTCCCTCGCTAGGGGATTGGTTCTCAGCTTCCCAAAAAGTGCACTCACTGGTGGATCTCTTCGCGCCTGCAATGACAGGATTTCAGTTGCAGGATGTGTAACAAATGATCAACACCAAGATTAATATCCAACAGTGGGTAAACCACACATACCAAAAAATTATGACTTTGAAAGAGTTGAGACTCCACTCCAATCCTACTACTCAACCCTCATCATAATGGGCCAAACATGTGCCATAGGATAACTGCTCGTACCTACACAAAAGTATTGTTCCTTCACTGGCTCAGCGTTGCTTTTGCGTCATTTCCTTTGATTTCTAGTCATCTCCCCCTCTACGTCATTTCCTTTGGTTACTAGTCATCTCCCCCGCTAGGGTGCTAGTTCTCAGCTTCCCTGATAGGGCACTCATTGATGGATCTCCTCTTCATGCTTGCAACCATCCGATTTCAGTCACGCGATGTGTACTAAATGGCGCCTCGCAACTGCTTGATTTGAACCCCTAGATGAATACGATGAATACACATGGCGTCTTCTCACCCACCCGATTTCTGTCGCCTAAGCTTACCACATCACACCTTCACAGCCGCCAATTAGCAGCTCCATTTTGACCAGTGGATTTGTGTCAACTGACACGTCCTGGGTGGCCTAGTTTAAGCCAATGGGCCTATGCCAAGTGGCACGTCCTTAGTGGCCCAATTTTAGCCAACGAATGTGTGCCAAGTGGCACATTTTTGTTGGGCCAATTTTAGCCATTGGATGTGTGCCAAGTGTTGCATCCTTAGTGGCCAGATTTCAACCAATGAGTATGTGCCAAGTGGTGGCCTGTGGTTGGGAGGATTTAGGCCAACCATGGGTTGCCAAGTGGCAGTCTATGGTTGGGAAAGTTTGAGCCAACCATAAGTTTCCAAGTGACGACTTGTGGTTGGGCTGGTCTAGGCCAACAATGGGTTGCCAAGTGGTGTCCTGTGGTTGGGCCGGTCTTGGCCAACTGCACACTGCCAAGTGGTGGCCTGTGATTGGGAGGGTCTCGACCAACGATGGGCTACCAAGTGGCAGCTTGTGGTTGGGCGAGACTTGACCAACGACAAACTACTAAGTGGTGATCTGTTTAGGCGACTCTGTGAATTTATATTAATAATTTACATTGATAAATGCTAATAATAAAATTATAAAGTAACATTATTGTATAGTGTAAAAATATCCATATATTATTTATTTATATTGCGTATATTTTGAAATAATAATAATAAAATATTACATATTAGTAAACATATAAATATAATAATATTATAATATTATGGTGAAAATATAAATATAATTAAATTTAAATGGCTTAAATTCAACTTCTTATATAAAATCTGCATTTAATGCTCCATTACAAGTTAGTTATTTATTGTGACCTCCATCATGCAAATTACCTCGTACATTTATTAATGTCCAACTGTGTTAACTCTTTTTACAATGTATAAACTAATCACCAAATTATGTCTTCACAGTACATTTATGCAATCAGATGTACAATTAACAAATTTTTAATTAAGAATTGATTTTATTATATGTTTTTATATATTTAAAGATTTTACAATATTTTTTTTATATGATGATGATGATGGTGGTGGTTAATGTCCACTGAGACCAAACTTTGGTCTATTGGACCTAAATCAACAAATTATTTATTTTGATTTAAGATTTTCTTCCTATGCTCAAAAAGCTTGCAGAGAAGCCTCCCGAGCTCACTGTAATTTTGACAATGTAAAAGGATAGGAAGGTCAGTATTGCAACAAAGATTTTGAAACTGAGATCTAATGTGGTTGTGCGCAGGGCACTCTAAGAGGAAGTGATTTTCATCCTCGATGTTCGTATTCTCACAGAGATGGCAGAACCTTTCCATCCATGGTGTTTTAGGAACTGCCCAATGACCCGTTTCACTATGGAGCTCATGAGAGTTTGTTCTAATCTTGGCTATATTGATTTTCTTCTTTGAGCTAGTTAAAACAGAGAGATACTTTTGATCTTCTAGGGTGGGGTTGATGACCTCCTTATAATATCTTAATTTTTTTTTAGCTGCTAAATCTTTCTCACACCACATTTTTTCTTTGAACTTAGAAGTAACAATATTTTTAATGTTATTAATGTTTTGTAATGCAACATTCTCGTTGATCTCCCAATGGTTTAACCAGGCCCTGATGTCTTTATACCAAACCTCGTTTGAGCCTTAGGTGGTTTTGGCTGGAATTTAAAGCTAGCTTAGGAAGTCTACGGTCTCCTATGTTATTGACATTGTGCTTGTACAACAAAAACCTAGTCATAGCTAGGCTCTCGATAGGGGAAAAACCCACTTCTATAAGGAGAATAGGATAGGGTGTGTTGCTTTTAATTTTGAGGTTATATGTTATAAAACACTTCTGGATTTTCTCAATCTTTCTCCGGGATTCTCTATAGATGCTACAACCCCAAACCTCACATCCATATAAGATAATCAGAGTGACTAAAGTTTCAAAGAGGAACTTCTTTCTATCCCACATTACGAGGTTTTCCGTTTTACAATTATTTTCAAGACCAAAATAAGCTTTCCATCCCCCATTAATCCTTTTCTCAATGCTATAGTTCCAGTCGAGCTTGTGATGAATATCAATTCCTAGGTACTTGTAGGAAGACACTTCCTCCAAGTTACTATTGTCATACATAAAATTAGCGTAAGTGTCTTTCTTGGATTTGATAATCATAACTTTTGTTTTGTCAGTGTTAACAATCATACCCATGGTAGAGTAGAAATCCTTAAGAAGTATAAGTTGCTTATCAAGATTAGATGGGTGCCTTGCGAGAAGAACAATATTGTCAGCGTAGAGAAGAAGGATGATGACTATCCCAGCTAAGATCGTGCCAGCACATCCTGCTACCTCTAAACAACCTTCTAGCTTGTCGATGTAAATGCCAAATAGGGTAGGGGAGAGGGGGCAACCTTGTTTAACTCCGATATTACACTTAATATCTTTCGATCACCCCTCATTGCTCTTTAACTTGGTAATTACATTCTCGTATAACCTTATAATAGCAGCTCTCAACTCAAAAGGAACCTTTGGCTCTTCTAATCAGTTCCAAAGGTTGTTTCTAGGAACTGTATCGAAAGCCTTTCTAAAGTTGACAAAGCAACAAAAGATATTGGATTTATCATTGCGGCATTCCTCCACAATGATCCTAAGCGTAACAAGGTGGTCTATTGCTGAGTGTTGCTTTCCAAAACCCGCGTGGCCTTTAGCCCACTTACCTTCACTTTCAAGCCATATGCTCAACTTCCTTTCCAAAATAATACCATATAACTTGGCTAGGAGAGGGCTGATCGTAATTGTCCGATAATTAGAGGTGTTGTTTGTATCCCCACTTTTAAAATAGGGATAATGAGGCTTTGAGTCCATGGTTTAGGGAACCCTTGCTTTACTGCTTGATTGAAAAGCTTGTGAATGTGGGGGATGAGGACAAGACCTCCAATTTTTAAGATTTTCACTTGGTAACCTTCAATGTCCTTAGCTTACCCATTAACCAAACGATTAACCCCAAAATTAATATCGTCTTAAAAAACATATTTATATTAAAAATATTTATTTTTACATTATAATTTATTTATAAATTTTAATTAGTGATTATTAAATATAAATAATAAATTTTATCAAAATTATAAATATTAGAAAATATTTGTTTTATTTTAATATATATATATATATATATATATATATATATATATTTATACATTTTATATATTTAAATAAATTAAATATTTTTATGAAATAAAAAATAAATTAAAGTATGTGGAATTTAGTTTTTATTGGATTTCTGATTCAAATCCTAGGAGAAACTAGGAACAATCTCCAGAGAAATAAATTAAACTATCTAAAAAAATCTCTCTAAGCTGGACCAAAGCTCATACCATAATGGTGGAAAGATCCAAATTTAAATTATTTTTCAAATTAAACAGGGATATTCCCACCCAAACTTTAGATAATAAAAGATTAAAAAACTATCACCACCACTATCACCGTTTAAATTCCATGTGAAATCTTTTCGTTCGCCTTAATTTTTTCTATCTGCTGTTTGTTTCCTGCCCATTGAAGTTGTAGTGCTTTCTGTGGAACTAGCTTGGAGTTGAAACCATTACGTCGCTGGAGTATGTCATGGTGTCAATTCGATGCCATGTTCATGTTTAAGTGGCACCCAATGGACAAAGTGAAATGCAGATGCATTTATGCTCTTCGTCCGGAAAATCCTGAGCAGGTGTCTCAAAAATTGCCCCTCTCTTGCTTTCTGCGATTTTTTGTTCAAGCTCTGCGATTATCTTCTGTCCGAACTCGGAGTCACCCTTTGTCAGTTTATTATTTCCAAATTCATCCTTCGAATAGAGCAGGAGCTGCTTGCAGCCATGGCAGCCCCATTGCTGGTCCTAAATCCTCTGAGCAGGCCGAACCGCAGGCTCCCTGATCCTCCAATTTTGTTGAGTTCCCGCAGCCCCTGTGTGATGAATGCATTGAAATGGTGCCAGACAGGAACGATTTGGTAAATGCAAACACCGTGTTTATATTTGATGGCTCCTAGCAGGATTGGCAGAGCGTACAAATTCCAGAAATTCTTCCCGCAGGAATCGAACGTGTGTTAATCTGCGTTATCGTGTACCACCTATAGGTTATCTACGGATAGCTTGATATCTTATTCGCTGATATTCTTCGTAGTTTATAGACTGATAGCTTATTTGATGATAACTTATAGACGAATATCTTATACTCTATGGCTTATCTGTATTAGCTTATACTCTAATTGCTTATCTACTGATAGTTATGATCTTATAGGTTAACTGATAACCGCTTAACTGATAGCTTATTACTGATAGTGTATGTGTTTATAGCTTATACTATCTTGGTTATCAGCAATAGCTTAACTGATCAACTCTGAGAGCTTATACTCTATGCGATAATCTTTTCTTCAGATACGTTGATAACTTCTCTTCTGATAGATTATCTAGTGATAGCTAATTTGCTGATACTCGATAGCTTATTTCATTAAACGCTGATCGCTTCAATATGATAGATTATCATAATCGCTTATCTTCTCATACTCTGATAGCTCCTTTTCTCATACGCTGATAGGTTATATCTGATAGGTACTTTAGTGATTGCGTATCTGTTCGTGCGCCGATATCTTATAGCTTATAGCTTATCTTCTGATAGATGAGAACTTATACCCTGATAGGTTATCTAGTGATAGCTTATCTGCTCATTACTAATAAGTTATGTCGAATAAGCAATTGTAATTATCAGAAGATAAGCCATTTGCAGATAAGTACTTAAAGCTGATAGGTTCACGTCAGAACACTTATACACAGACAACCTATATTTCGATAACATAAGCGCCGAAACAATACTGCACATATCCACAGAGATAATTTCTCCATAGGCTGCCAAGTGGCGCATCCTCAGTAGCCTTTAAACAGTCAGCGAACAGCTATCTGCCAAGTGGCGCCTCACCAATGGTCCAATTTCAGCGAAAGGATTTGTGCCAAGTGGCACATCCTCAGTGGTCAGGATTGAGCCAACAACTGTCTGCCAAGTGGCACATCCTCACTGGTCAGGATTTATCCAACGGATGGCTGCCACGTGGCACGCCCTCAATGACCAGATTTCTGCCAACGGATGGATGCCAAGTGGCTCGTCCTCAATGGCCAGATTTCTGCCCACGGATGGCTGCCATGTGGCACATCCTCAGTGGTCAGAATTTAGCCAACCACTCTTTGCCAAGTGGCACATCCTCATTGGCAAGCCTTTAGCCAACGGATGGCTGCCATGTGGCGTGTCCTCACTGGTCAGTATTTAGCCAACGGATGGCTGCCAAGTGGCGTGTCCTCACTGGTCAGCATTTCGCATGCTGCCAAGAGGCACGTCCTCAATGGCCAGACTTCTGCCAACGGATGGCTGCCAAGTGGCACATCCTCAGTGGTCAGCATTTAGCCAACGGATGGCTGCCAAGTGGCATATCCCCACTGGTCAGCATTTAGCCAACGGATGGCTGCCAAGTGGCACCTCCTCAATGGCCAGATTTCTAACCACGGCTGGCTGCCAATTGGCACATCCTCACTGGTCAGATTTCTGCCCATGGATAGCTGCCAAGTGGCACATCGTCAGTGGTCAGCATTTAGCCAACGACTGTCTGCCAAGTGGCACATCCTCACTGGCTAGTCTTTAGGATGGCTGCCAAGTGTCGCGTCCTCACTGGTCAGCATTTAGCCAACGGATGGCTGCCAAGTGGCGTTTCCTCACTGGTCAGCATTTAGCCAACGCACGGCTGCCAAGTGGCACGTCTTCAATGGCCCGACTTCTGCCAACGGATGGCTGCCAAGTGGCACGTCCTCAGTGGTCAGATTTCTGCCCACGGGTGGCTGCCAAGTGGCACATCCTCACTGGTACTGTTTAGCCAACGGATGGCTGCCAAGTGGTACATCCTCAGTGGTCAGATTTCTGCCCACGGATGGCTGCCAAGTGGCACATCCTCACTGGTCAGCATATAGCCAACGGATGGCTGCCAAGTGGCGTGTCCTCACTGGTCAGCATTTAGCCAACGCATGGCTGCCAAGTGGCACGTCTTCAATGGCCTGACTTCTGCCAACGGATGGCTGCCAAGTGGCACATCCTCAGTGGTCAGATTTCTGCCACGGATGGCTGCCAAGTGGCACATCCTCAGTGGTCGGATTTCTGCCCACGGATGGCTGCCAAGTGGCACATCCTCACTGGTAGCGTTTAGCCAACGGATGACTGCCAAGTGGCGTGTCCTCGGTCAACACTTAGCCAATGCATCGCTGCTAAGTGGAACGTCCTCAATGGCCAGACTTCTGCCAACGGATGGTTGCCAAGTGGCACATCCTCAGTGGTCAGATTTCTGCCCACGGATGGCTGCCAAGTGGCACATCCTCACTGGTCAGCATATAGCCAAAACGGGTGGCTGCCAAGTGGCGTGTCCTCACTGGTCAGCATTTAGCCAACGCATGGCTGCCAAGTGGCACGTCCTCAATGGCAGACTTCTGCCAAAGGATGGCTGCCAAGTGGCACATCCTCAGTGGTCAGTTTTCTGCCCACGGATGGCTGCCAAGTGGCACATCCTCAGTTGTCGGATTTCTGCTCACGGATGGCTGCCAAGTGGCACATCCTCACTGGTCAACACTTAGCCAATGCATCGCTGCTAAGTGGAACGTCCTCAATGGCCAGCATATAGCCAACGGATGACTGCCAAGTGGCGTGTCCTCACTGGTCAGCATTTAGCCAACACATGGCTGCCAAGTGGCACGTTCTCAATGGCCAGACTTCTGCCAACGGATGGCTGCCAAGTGGCACATCCTCAGTGGTCGGATTTCTACTCACGGATGGCTGCCAAGTGGCACATCCTCACTGGTCAGCGTTCAGCCAACGGGTGGTTGCCAAGTGGCGTGTCCTCACTAGTCAACACTTAGCCAATGCATGGCTGCCAAGTGGCACGTTCTCAATCGCCAGACTTCTGCCAACGGATGGTTGCCAAGTGGCACATCCTCAGTGGTCAGATTTCTGCCCACGGATGGCTGCCAAGTGGCACATCCTCAGTGGTCAGCATTTAGCCAACGAGTGTCTGCCAAGTGGCACATCCTCACTGGCTTGGCTTTAGCCAACGGATGGCTGCCAAGTGGCGCGTCCTCACTGGTCAGAGTTCTGCCCACAGATGGCTGCCAAGTGGCACATCCTCAGTGGTCAACCTTTAGCCAACGAATGTCTGCCAAGTGGCACATCCTCACTGGCCAGCCTTTAGCCAACGGATGGCTGCCAAGTGGCGCGTCCTCACTGGTCAGCATTTAGCAAACGGATGGCTGCCAAGTGGCGCGTCTTCATTGGTTAGCATTTACCCAACGGATCGCTGCCAAGTGGCGCATCCTCAATGGCCAGATTTCTGCCAACAGATGGCTGCCAAGTGGCTCGCCCTCAAGGGCCAGATTTTTCTGCCGACGGCTGTCTGCCAAGTGGCACATCCTCACTGGTCAGCATTTAGCCAACGATGGCTGCCAAGTGGCAACCGTCCTCAATGGCAGATTTCTGCCACGGATGGCCGCCAAGTGGCTCGCAATTTTGCCAAATGGCAATTTCTGAGCCAGCGGATTTATAAAGGGTCGGTAAGCTGGCGGTAGTTGCCATGTGGGATATTTCCTCATGTACATTTAATGTTGCGCTCCCGTTACTATCTATATATACAGAAGTGTGGTGTACCATTGTTTAAATGGTGCAGTCTGTACGCAGGTGAACGCTCCATGAATTTGGCGTAATAATGTCATACCATATAATGCAATTCGCCGACCACCATTCCAAGTTCTAAGTTTTACCTTCACTCGCGCTCTTGGTTTTCTTTCTCTCTATCTTTAGTTCGTATTTCTGATCTGCTGGTATCTCCTGCTTTGGAGTTCTAAAACTTGGAATGGCTGGCAGATGAGAAGCCATGAAACCTCTGCCAGACGTTGCGCGACTATCAGGTGAATAAGATGCCGTAAGAAAAGCCATAAGCAATACACTGCTCCTATAACCGTAATATTATTATTATTTTTTGGCCCGGTAATTATTCAACCTGCTCCATTATGGCGGGTCGTTTAAAGCAACCACTTAACGGTGGGCGACCTTTAAAAATTTCCAGTACGCATACCTTAAATTAATAATAAATATTGTTATGAATTTGCGCTTCTAAACATTGCATATATAGGTTAAGAGCTTGCGGTTAAGACATTGTGTATTAATCACCAACAGTCATATTATAAATATAATGACATCAACCTTGTTCATTGGTAGAAAAGATTGACATCAACGTATCTTGAATTAGATTGAAAGTTTTATTAAAAAATATCTTCAAAGTGTTGTACTTATATAATACATGTTTCCATCAAGAGAGAGACACTTAAATCTAAATTAATAATAAATATTGTTATGAATTTGCGCTTCGAAAACTTGCATATAGAGGGTAAGAGCTTGCAGCCACTATGATGTCCCAATAGCCATTGTGTATCAATCATCAACAGTAATATTATAAATATAATGATTGGGTGGAAATACTATAATTAGTAATCCCAAAAGGTACAAAGAGAGGCTGATAGAATTATTATTGGAATTGTTGAATTTCTTTAGAAGAGATGGGGATTATTAAATTGGAATTGTTGAATTTCTCTATAAGAGATGTTGGTTTAAGCCTAACTAATGAGCAATTTGAGTTAGCTAAAGTCCTTCTAATTATTTTTTATTATGGTAAAATTATATTGATAATTCATTGGTTTTACATTCAAAACCCTGAAGGAATTTGAAGAGCAAGTATAGGATTACTTTGTGGGATTTGATCCCAAAATAACCTATTTGTAAATACATAGTCAAAATGGTTAAATGATATTCTTATATATAATTGACTTAGACACATAATATAAGTGTTGATTTGTGAGGCATAGTACATGTGTCATATCACCAAAATGTGGTTTTGATTATGTTTAATATTCTTATATATAATTTAATTCAGACATATAATATAAGTGTGTTGATTTGTGAGGCATAGTCTAGGTGTCATATCACTGAACTAGTCAAGTTGTCAATGAGGAGCATGTTGGTGCTGTATGACTAGAGATCTACCTAAAACTATACAATGTTTCTAGGGGCGTCATAAGTGGTATCAAAGATATCACCATTGAGGTGGTAACAACACTTATGAGAGTAAGTCACATCAAACATGATAGTGGAGCACAATTGGGACTGGACATGTGGATATATCATTACAGTTTTTTGAGCAGAGCAATAGAGACTTGGTGTAGGTGTGCTAGTAGGGAGATATATGGTGTTACTATAAAGGGTCCTTTAGTACGAAAATTCATGGTAGGTTGTAGTAGGTTAGAAAGTTATGATTGCCACAAACTGAAAGAGAGTGTTTCTACTATTGAAAAAAGAGAGTGTTTCTACTATTGAAAGATGCAGGATCAAAATGATGAATGATATCCAGGTACACATAAATGCATTAGAAGAGATAAGGAGGGACATGGGGACTATGAGGGAACATTCATGGCATAAGTGAACTTGAGGGGATTTCTCAAATAATGGAGCAAGTCTACAATGATGCATGGGCAAATTGGTTGAAGCACCTAGAGAATGAGGTGGCTTCTATTGTAGCCTTGACCCTAGAGCAGGAAAACATTATTGAAGGTGGGGTTACACATAACTTCATGCGAGAGGATGTGGCTAGAGAGTTTGGATTGAAATTCAAGATAGCCCATGCATCCTTTAACCATTTTGATTTTTATCTTTCATCTTTTTTTGATTTTTATTTTTCTAATCTATGTGAGTTGTAAAATGGTTAGCACAACTAACTTATGGCAACCTATGGCTTAAGTAATCGTCACTAGATACTCCCCAGTTACTCACACCCTTTACCTTTACACTATCTTTGTTCACTAAATAAACTTTTACATTGATTTTAATTACTAATATATCTATAAATGTTGAGGAATTTGTTACATTCTTTTGATGAAAAAATCCATGCATGAAATTGTCTAAACTTGTGACTTGAGTTTTTCCTATGGAATTTCAAATTAATAACTTTTACAACATAAAATACCTAAATAAAAATACTTTGTC
>APFE031022695.1:15260-42141 GCA_000404065.3 Pinus taeda | reverse complement strand
ATATGGAAATGAAAAAGTTTTATTGATGTGATAATACTGATTCACCCCCCCTCTCAGTATTATTTCCAACACGCACCCGGCACCATCGAAGCTTCGAATGCCACCAGATTTCTCAGGATCACCTCTGTATTGCTATCCAACCTTACTTTCGGAAGGTAAAGTGTCGCAATATTCTAGTCAAATTGTACTAAGGTGAGGTCACCATCAGTAGGAACAAATTTGATTCCTGCAGCGTATACATTGGCCACAGATGGAATAGCCAGTTCGTCTCGCGTAGGCGGTATGATCTTAACAATTGATTCTTCCCCCTCCGCTTTTCCCTCTTCCTCAGTATTGGTGACATCTTTTTTGACAAGAACATCGAAGGGTTTCTTTAACGCCATTGGAACAGGTCCCAAGAAGAGAAAGAAGACTTAAGGGCAACTTCATCACGATTTGCACATACCGCCCGTTGAGCGCTTTTTGAGTCAATTTCGTGAGAAATTGAATGGGACCAATATTTAAAGAGGTGAGAGCAGTCTATAGCAATCTGAAGGCTTTGGTAATGGTGGACATTTCCCCTGGAACAACCTCCTATTTTTCTTCCTCGTTTGGAATATTTGGATCTTCAATGTTGGGAATAGTGACAATAGCGTAATACAACACCTCCAGGACGTGGCCTCTCTCTATTGTATGGATCTTCGAATCCTTGGGCAACTTGAAGGTGAAAGGCGATAATTCTTGGCACATAAGCCTTAGCAAGGTAGAGAGTCTCTCTTTTGCCTTTGCTTCAGAACCCAACTGTAATTCCAAAAGCTTTTGCAACAGAAAGAGTGGAAACTGATTTTTGAGCATCATCAGGTCTCTCATAATGGAATTATGGGCAGCGCTGGTGCCAGTCAGATCTAGTATTTACCCCAATTGCTTGACGTCCACATCAAAGTTTTGGTTGGCCTATATGACATAAAATTGCAAACACTTTAGAAGGAAGGCTGCGTCCAGCGCCATGATCTAGGCTAAGGTTTCTTCCTTATAATTGAGAAACTTGTGATAGCTGTTTCGGATTTGCCATTCGTGCTTCTTAAACTCCTCCACAACCATGAACTCAAACTTCTGTCTGTTGATTCTTTTCTGAAATCTTCGAGCAGGTGCTACTTTGTAACGCTCCATGTCATAGAGCTCAGATCTCGAGCGGTGATAGGGACTGATAGATACCGACTGAGGAGTGTATGCTTCAGGCTTCACAACCAATAACTCCTTGGGCACATTAAACACGGACACGCACAACTCCTTTAGTTCATCTTCTTGCAGGTGTAGATACAGACTTCAGTTCGTCTCATGTAGGAGGTATGATCTTAATAGTCATCGCGTGGGGATTACATTCCTCTACCTTAACTGAACGAGGGATAATAGTCATCCTGCGTGTAAGAAAATTGGTTGGTCGTGCACCACAAAAATAAATCGACATTATGAACACCCTCCTGCAGCGAGTGAAACAACAGGTGTATCGGCAGTTGCGGAAAACAGGGAGGCAAGTACAAACAATCCACTTTTGAAGGAATGCGAAGGTGCGGGAGCTGAGAGGACGCATCCACAACACATTGAAAGAGTTTACCTTTAAGGCTAGATCTCCGCCCTCCGTCGTTGATGAGATCACCGCCACCAAGAGAGACAAGTGCCAAATCACAGGGAAATCCACAAAAAAGGTAGGTGTCAAATTACAGTGCGATGGGCACATGCCAATCATATCAGAATATGCCACACGTCAATCAGAAAATAGAAGTGTTGACAACTGCACTGATTAAGAAAGAAAGCCTATCGCCTTCAATATAATGACGTCAACCTTGTTCATTGGTAGAAAAGATTGACATCAACGTATCTTGAATTAGATTGAAAGTTTTATTAAAAAATATCTTAACATCAAATTATTTTAAGAAAGTTTAATAAAAATATATAAAGGTTTCAATTCATTATTATGTCATGTCAAGCCTTTCAATTACCAAACAAGGTTAGATAATACAAAACTGAATGAGAATTCAGATATAATTGAATGCCATCTGTACTGTAAAATAACTTTGTAGGGAGGGTATACTCAATGGGGCCCGATCCTACCATATATGGGGCGAGTCGTATAAACGATATTAAATTGTAATGGTTACTTTACCATTTTTGTCGGTATTAATTAACGTATGTATATAGTTTTGATTTTTTTGTTGTTGGTCAATTATAGAATATGAAAAGAAAGATCTTTAACTAATTTAAATTTATTTATTTTAATAAAATTATTAAAATAATAAATAAATAAATTTATAAAATTATTTATTTGATAAATTTTAAAATATATTGTAATCATGTTAAGGTGTTATATTGAGATTTTATAAAAAATTTCTATGGTACTTTAGTTTTATTATTTTTGTAAATATTGTTATTTATATTTATTTGTAAAAATCGTGGAAGTATGGATGTGGAGTTAAAGTTGGCCATAAAACGTAAATGTTAATATATTGTTATGAATAAATATTATTTCACTTATTTGCTATTTACTTTTAAATTTCAAGAAACATTTAAAATCAATTATGGTCTAAGAAGAGACACAAACAAAAAAAAATAAAATCCTCAATCTTTCAAGATGATATGCCTAATCACCATAATGATCATGATTCGAGAGAAATGTCATGGGTAGAAGATGAATTAGAAAACAAGATTGTAGGAGAGAAAAGCAATTTGGAAAAAGAAACAAATTTCCAGTGAGAGGAAAAGAGTACACTTGTGTGAATAAATATTCATCCCAACTTAGTAGGACGCTGCTAACGGCATGAGGAAGTCACTGTAAAATATTTAGTGATTGGGTTTAAAACAATAGAGGAGCCTAGAGCTCAGGGGGACCACTGAAATATCATTTCATTGGTTAGGAAGAGAGTGGCTACTCCTATCATATTTCCAAAGATTCGTATAAGTGTTGGTTATCTGATTACATTGAAATGAGTTTGTGTAACAAGTTTTGCTTACGATGCTAGATAGGAAGTAAAAGTAATTATAACATCTATTGTATGCAAGTCTGTGGTTGTATCACGAAAATATTAACCTATGATATTTAGTTTTAAGGGTGTGACCAGGTGATTATTGTACTTACATTTGAAGAAAAGTTTGTGTGTGAATATATATATCGAGAGAGAGAGAGAGAGAGAGAGAGAGAGAGAGAGAGAGAGAGAGTATACTTATGTCATCGTTAGAAAGATTTAGTTAACTCCAATATAAAGCACCAAGTTATCCCCATGCAGTCCCAACCAAGTGACAAGTCCTTCACGAAGTATAGATGTTCAAAAACCCAATAGCCAACAACATTGAACGCTACTCCCTATCCACTAGGATTGTCCATAATTATATATGTATATACTAATATAAATGTAATTGCAATAAAATATGAAAATCAAGTGTACAAGAGAAAAACAATCTCAGAAGAAAAGTATACACAATAGAGAAGAAACATGTGTAAAATAAAACATAGAAAGTGTTCAACATGCTTAGATCCACATTAGAGGGAGGTAAGTTCTAGGGGATAAGAGATAAGACCTCAATAGTAGGATTTCAAGATCTGGTCCTATAGTAAATAGCTAAAACCACTTTCAAAGATTTTAGAGAGAGAAACTTCGAAGATAATTTTTATTTTTCCTCATTTCTAGGTGTTCATCCCACTTTTTATGAAAGCAACCTGCTATGGCCAACAAAGTTTCAATGTGTGCAACCTGCGTCGACATTATTTGTCTTAATGCTAAGTGCAATGACCCACAAAATTATAATTTTTAGCCAATGTAATCCAAGATTCTTGTAACTTCTAGGATGGGAATGATTTTCGCTTTATAGGGGATTATTTCAAAGTATTAATAGAAGATGACAGATCCAAGTTCATGGTCATTTATATGGATGCAATAGAATGCCCTGTAACAGATTGCCCCCGAAAGTACAGAGTGAGAAGCTAGGGCTGATAACTAAAGTTATTTACCATGTGAAAAGTCCAGATCAAGATTTGACTGGATGATATCACCAATTGATTGTTACAATACATTATCATCATGATATCACTATCGAGGGAGGCATACCCATACTCAACCTATAAGTCATTTCACATGTATATGATCCAATTCACATCCATTGATTACATATAGTGGACTCATGCTTGACTGACTTTTTTCATGAACATAGGCATCATAATTTGCATATCTTAAATGAATCTTGAAATCAGAGTTGAATGGATGAAACATGATCTAGGGTCTTCTACCTTGTCACTCGATAGTATGAATCTAACCATGTGAATAGATGCGCTAGAGTTGAACATGGTAGATACCATCTAATTACCGGCCAATGATGAAAAGCATTAATGGATGTGAGAGAAACCACCTATAATGATAATGTCCCTCAAGGTACTAAGTGAAATCTATGAGATGTGAACAAATGAGCAGAAGTCGAACACCTCACATAATCTTCTGATCGAAGGGAAATGATGAGAACCTGATGTTGAAAGTGAAGAGATTTTCCATTGAGGTATGCAAGTTCCAAGGCACTAAAGGGATTTTCTAAGTCAACCTCCTAGATAATGTGTTGATGTCGATAGGAAGCAACCTGTCGTGGGAGGGCCTTAATATATCCCACATCAACAACATGAAGTGTGTATCAAGATTTGAGATAGAATGTGATGATTCAGAGTTAGTTTAGGGGCGACATACATGAAAGAAGGCTTAAGGTATTGTACAAGATGTCAACTAAGGATGGATGTCTCTTGAACATATCAATGACACTTGTATGGATTTGGCAGCATTAACTCAAAGATCCATTATGAAGGATTTCAATGAGGTGTGATCAATAGAGAGGAAAGTATATTCTATACCCCAAAGTAGTCATAGAGGTGAAAAAGTGTTATGTTCAAGAATGAGTCACTGCCATAACTAGGTTTCATGTATTATTTCCCTAATTCCCCTCCATTTATGGCAAAAACCTCTTTATTTTTGAAGAGCTTAAGGAGGATCACATATCCTTGATCTATAAGTTCATCATTCAGATGAATCCTTCTAAGTATTTTCAACAAACCTTGAGAAGGAGTGGTTTGGTCTCATCATGCTTGACGAGTCCTACGTTGTTGATGTTTTACGAGTCCAGTGAAGGCATAACTAAACTTATTTTTCATGTCTAGAGAGTTTTAAAAAGAGGAAAAAAAGAAAACTCCAAGAGGCTCCTTTTTGTAAATTTAGTCCCTTGGGCCCAAAAAGACATAAAACAATACGCAGGAGAACCTTCTATCCATGTTTGACTAAAGTATTCCTTTTTCGTAAATAGTCCACCTAGTCCAGAAAAGGCTGAAACTTATTTTGGGCATATGTCCTTTCATTTACTTTATTGAGTTCGAAAGAGATACGTGCTTGACTATCTTTTCATGTTTTTGGTAATTGGAAAAGAGGTTAAAGAAGACTCCTCCTAGAGGAATGAGTGGTATAAATGGTAGCAAATATTTTTGGTCACAATGAAATTGCTCAAAACATATAGAGGTTAGGAGGAAGGCTAATAATACCACTCATTGCAATGGTTCCTCCAGGAAAGGATAAAACACCAAGTGAAAGTGAAGGATCAGCCAAGAATATGGTGACGATGGAGTGAGAAACCAAGGCTCATCTTGCAAAAATAGGCTGATAAAAAGTGGAAATCATGAGGGAAAAAGTGTGGAATCCTTTAGGGGGTTCCTTTTTCATAAAATTTTAACGAGCCTGAAAAAGTGATAAAAGTATGCTCGGTAACTTATTCTCATGTATTTACAAGATTGATGAAGGACAAAGACTAAGCTCAAAATAGAAAAAAATGTGCTTGAGAGTGGTTTCATTTTTACACAAGCTTGAAACAAGAAAACTTGTGCTTGATATTGGTTTCATTTTTACACTAGATTGAAACAAAGAAAAACTATGATTGAGATAAGTACATTTCCCCTAGAATAACGGTAGAGGCATGCCCCCCTGAGCTTCGTTTAATCTACTAACTCTTCCTATGGACTCATATAGACTGTTGGTTCCTGATATAAATATGTTCACCAAGAAAGGAAGGAAGAGGACCATGTGATACATGAGGATGAAATGAAGGTGACACAGAAAAAGAACTATGTTCATAGGTTTGTTTCATTTTTATGTGAGATTGAAACATAGAACAAATTATGCTCATGCTAACTTATTTCATTTTTAATTGAGCTTGACATAGTAAAAGAACTATTCTCATGGTGACTTGTTTCATTTTTTAATGTGCTTGAAACAAAAAAAGAATTATGATCATAGTAACATATTTCCTTTTTTAACGATCTTGACACAATAAAATAACTATGCTCATGATGAATTGTTCGTTTTTTAACGAGCTTGACACATCAGAAGAAATATGCTCATGGAACTATTTACTTTAATCATGACTCCTAATAGGACAAGGCTCTAGAAGGAATACATATCAAGGGCTTGATTAGATGGAAGAACAATGCTCTAGTGGGAAGACATATCAACGGGTCCAATAGTATTAGAAGTCGAGCAAACAATGAGAGGCTCTTCTTCGTCAATAGGTGTAGGAATGGAATATGTTGTCACATAATTAACTTGCAGCGAGGGGGATACCACTTGCATATTAAGAATGTTTAGGGAAGTTAGAAATATGGTCAATAGTCACAAATTTTCCATTATGCAGGAAAGACATCACTCGAAAAAGTGTGGATACAACAACGTTCATGGCATAAACATAGTTTCACCCAAGGAGTAAATTTAAATCCAAGAGGTTTTGAACTACAATAACATCAATAGAAACAATTTTTTTTCTTCCAAGGTAATAGGGAGATGAGGAAGGATCCCCAAAGGTTCATTATTTATTTTGAAAAAATCCAATAGGATATTAAGTAATGGAAACAAGCGGAGGAGAACCTAAAGCTTGCCAAAAAATTGAGAATAAAATGATAACATAAGCACCTTCATTGATAATGGTGTGATATGTGTTCCTATGACAAGAATTCACCATGATTTGGAAGGGCATGTAAGAAGGGAGATGGGGATATGTTAAGTTATTCCAATCTAAGACAATGGCCTCATTACTTGGAGGAGGTTCCGTGAGAATGGAAGAAATGCCCCCTGGTTTGGTGGGATCTGAAGTAACAAGAAGAATCCAAGCGGTATGAAATTCACTCTCTAAATGAAGAGAGTGATCGAGTGAAGATGGAGTTAGATAAATCACTTCATCAAATAATGAAGGATTGGGGAAAAATTTATAGTAACCAGTTGGAAGTTGTTGTTGAGAAATAGTAATGCTTTCCAAGAATTTTGAGGCTTCATCCATATGAGGGAAAAGGTGACATTGATGATTCCCTTGACATAATCTATATGGAAACCAAAGTTTACCTTTTTCCCAGTAGCCTTATTATCACTAGTTGTTGGTTTGTCATCATCATTGTTATGCAGAATCTATGACTGCGGACAAAAGTATCTTCCCTAGGCCTGGAGGACTGACCTAGAACAACAAAAAGAAAAAGTGACTAATGTTTTCCTTAAAGTAAATAGATAACAGGATGAATCTTACATAGAATCTTTTGTATGCATCACTCCTTGCTTGGATTGAATGCTCCAATCCTAGCTTCGATCGCTATTATTAGAAATTGCACAGTCAGATAACACAAGCCAACAATCCAAAAAATCTATGTAGGATCATCCAATAAATTTATTCAATATATCAACATGGTATTGAAATATATGAAACCAAAACATAATATATAAGAAAAAAATAACTCTTTGCATTTGTAGAAATGGAGTGAGTTACAACCAAAAATAGGTGTTAATCCTGTAAAAGAGCTCCTCCAAGTTGACTTGTCCTTTCTTTGTCACAAAGTGCACCTTTAATCACCCTAATGCATGTAAATATATCTCTCACATCATCAACATAAGGGTAGAATCACTCTCCAAAATCCAACCCCTTGCTTATGGATAACACTAAATATATAGGTGAAGGAGGTAGCCCATGAATTCTTAGCCTTTTACCAATTAGGGCTTGATATCCACTCTTGATGGGTGGATGAGATCAAGGGATAAGGGATGAAAAATTCAAGGTAGTATCAGATAATATTCGACAATTTTATATGAGGTAAATGGTTACAAGAGATCTTGGAAGCTTCTGGAAGAGGAGGATTTGAGATTCTCTCTCTTTTTCCCAAATTTCTAGAATCAATGCACCCCCAACATTGAGCAACCTATTGGTGATCAACGCGGGTGCAAAGTAGAGAAACCTGGTATTCAACATTGTCTAGTAAGTGGACATGGAGCATGGGTCCTTAAAATGACTGAAACAAGGTGCTTTCAGGAAGAAACTCTAGGATTAGAATGAGTCATCCTTAGGGCTTTGTGCATGGATGATGAGAAGGAGGTCAAAGGAAGTTGATTGATCCAATTGAAGGGCTATTGACTAGATGTGACAAAATGTCCTATAACAGATTTCCCCCTAAAGATAAATGTCAGAAATGATAGCTGATGACTGAAGTGATTTACCTTGTGACAAGTCGGGATCAAGAATAACTGGCGAGATCGTCATCTGTTACAATACATTTATATCAGGGTATATGTGCTAAGTGAGGCATACCCATACTCATCACAAAAGCTAACATTACATGTACAATGACCAAAAGACATCTTCATAGATGACTGGATGGTGGAATCATGACTTGATAATGGTCTATATGATCATAGCTATCATACATTGTGATCTTGTATTACTCCTGAAATTGCAGCTCGGATGGATGAAACTAGATCCAGGGTCTTCTATCTCGTTCGCATGACCAATCAATGTACGAGTCTAACCATGTGAAACAATGAGCTAGATACGAACATGGTAGACACCATCTGATTACCGACTAATGATTTAAGCTGTTAACAGACATAAGAGAAACCATCGATAGTGTTAATGGCTCTCAAGGTACTCTAGTACAATCTGTATGGTGTGAATAAATGAGTTGATGTTGAACAACACACAAAATATCTCAGTTGAAGGCCAATGATGTAAACTTGTCACCGAGAGAGGAAAATTTCCATTGATGTATGTAAGCACCAAGGTACCAAGGGGTGTTTCTAGGTCAACTTCCTGGATACTGAGTTGATGTCAACAAGAAGAGACCCATCGCAAGAGGGCCTTGATGTATCCCCGATCAACGATATGAAATGGGTATGATGATTTGAGACAAAATGATCAGAGTGAGTTGATACAGAACTGGACCAGGAAAGACATATATGGAATGAAGGATTGAGAGTATTGTAGAATATGTTAACTAAATGACTTCTCTTGAACAAAACGAGGCCACTAAAAGGAGTTGGCATCATTGGCCCAAAACCAAAAATGGAGGCTTTGAAATGGTATGATAAAGAAAAAAACAAGCATATTTCCCAACCCAACAACCATGGAGATGAAGTGGAAGAGTTTCGTGTTCAAGAGCAACTCGCTGCCATTAATAAATGGAGAACCTTGTTTTCCCAATTTCGCCAATGATATTGGTCAGTACCTCTTTATTTTTTAACAAGCTTGAGAAGGATAACACACGCTAGATCTGGAAGTTCATCCTTTAGATGAATCCCTATGAGAATATTTAATGAACCTAGAGAAAGAGTGGTTCAGTCTCGTCATGAACAACGAGTCCATCATTGTTTGATGTTTTAATGAGTCTAGCGAAGGTAAGACTCGACATATTTTTAATGTTTAGAGAGTTTGAAAAAGATGCAAAAAAGAAAACTCCAGATCCTCCTTTTCATAAATAGCCCCTTAGGGCCGGAAAGGCAAAAAATAATACCCAAGATAACCTCTTAGCCATGTTCGACTAAGGTATTATTTTTCCATAGTTAGTTTTTCTCAGTTTGGAAAAGGGTTAAACTTATACTGAGTAGACATATTTTAATTTACTTTAACAGGTTTGAAAGGACAAGTGCTCGACAATATTTTCATATTTTGGAAGTTTGAAAAGAGATGAAAGAGGACTCCAGGGGATTCCTTTTTCGTAAGTCTTAGAGTCCCAAAAAATGATAAAAGTGTGCTTCTTGGTCAAAATAATGTATTCAAAACAAGGAAAAATTCGTCAAACAACTGTTGACCTGCTCAGAACATCAAAAAAAGGATAAAAAATACTTGTTTCACGGTAAAAATGGGTTGTAACTAGGTGAAATCATTAAATTTGAATAAAATAAGGGAATAAACAACCATAAATATCGAAATTATTATTCATATTTACCATTTGACATTTACCTTCAATAATGAGAGTTATGAGTAGCTTTTTCCCTCAATCTTCTACAGTTGATTACACTCAATATGGTGGTTCATTTCAAGTGTTGTCACCTCCAGGTAGGAGCTAAGACCTTTCATTTTCAATTCATGGTCCCATTTATGATTCATGCAAGTTATAGGCATTTTTAAGGGCCCTAGTGTTAAAAAAACTTGCCCTAGGACCAATGCAAGTCCAGAAAGTTGAAAAATGTGTTGAACCTAGGTGATGGTACACTACAAGGAGGGGTGTGATGCTTTGTATCTCCTCTTGAGGGTGTGTTGGGCACAAATCCGAAATTTGTTTTCAAGTTTCCCTTCAAAAGTTTTGAGTTTCATTGCATAAAAAAGGATCCTAATGAGTCTCTCTTTGATGTTTTAGGTATTCATTAGCATAAAATGGATTTTATCTGGAGAGAAAGTGAACATGAAGAATAGGATTTAAATGTTGCTAATGATCCTACTACCATTCTGACACTAAAATATTATGGATTGTTAAAATTATTCCGGCTTCCTTTTATGAGGCAATAGATGGAGCTACTAACATATCTTGTTCATGCATGGGATGTGCAAGAACAAGAATTCATAATTGGGGAACATCTTCTCGATTTTATAGTAGAGGACATATATTTTCTGACCGGTTTATCCAGGAGAGGTTCCCCCATATTTCTCCTAGGTGGGAGAAGGGGTGGATAAACAATGAAAGATTATATCACTACATACTGTAGAACTCGATCCAAGCTAACTAGAGATGGAAATATAAACATAAAATATGTAACACATTTTACCTTAAGAATGCTATTTTTCATCATTTCCAGATTGGTGGGTATCTCAACACTTCATGTGGCCAACAAATCATACATGCAGTGCGGTGTAGAGTGTTTACATCCAACAGTCTTCAACTGGAGTGAGGGAGTGTTTTACAATATGAAATAACAATTGTCTAAAGAAAGAGAGGGAAAGTTGAAAAACTTTGGATATAGTTCCATATTGGTCTCTTTTTCCCTAGAACGGATTCCATTACTACCACCTCAATAGATTACACTTGAGCCCATTGATCCGAGGGTACCATGGATGAGGAAGTGGATATATCATATGTCCTGACATGCAGGTTCGTGAAAGATCAGCTTCTCACCAACCTTCTTTGGATGGTTGCACATATATTTCATTATGGTCAATGATTATCCATACATAGGGATGGATTTCCACGACAACCATGAGTTCATGCTTCTTGAGGGTGAGCGATAAGATATTATAGGTAATATATTTTGACCATTTGAATTTTTGAAAGTTTTACAATTTTTTTTTGTGTTTTTGATGTTTCCGAGACTTAAACTATTGATTTGTTCATGAAGATATCGAGCATGTACGAATGACGGGTGCTTCATATCTTCGTCATACAGGAGAACATCCACAAGTAGCAACAGAACCAACACAGGTTGCTGCAGTTGGACATGATTCACTCTGTGATCTAAATGTAGCCAAGATCCTAATAGAGGTGGAGTGACACATGGAGGGGTTGACACGTGGGATAAATGAGACTACAATCGACCATGTTCTATTGGAACTTCAACAACACACCATCAGAGTGCCTATCCATATTGGTCGGATACTGTGCAAGATAACTCATGCAGTGGCTTGTTATCATGAGCACTTTGGTTAGTCTACTTAGATATTTGCATGCAGTTTTGTATATGGTTCGTATGTCCATATGTGTCTCGGGAATTTTTTTTGTAAAACAAAACTTTATATATATTATATATATATATATATATATTTCAATGATGTGGTGTGTATTGAAATTTATTTACATTCATTGCAAATGTCTATCTAAAAATTGATTAGTAAGTGCATCTATCAATGTATTTATATTTCTATAAATGTGTTCATATTGTATGAAATCGAAATGTCTTTCTAGAATGTGAACCCTTAAAAACATACGTAAGATGGTAGGAATTCTAACTACATAAACATTAGCAAGTTGCATTACCACGAGTTGTGAGTCAAGTCTAATGACTAAATGATGGATACCATGTGAAATAACATAAGACATTAGCTCGACCACTGCGCTATACCCAATGATATTGTTGGTAGAATGACCAATACACATCCCTTGTAGACTTAGTAACTCGCAATCCATAGCCCATGCTATGGAAGATAGGTTCTGAGTACTACAACTAGCATCACCAGCGTAACCAAAATATGGTTCAAGGGATGCTGACATTTGCAAACCAAATGTAAAAGGGATCAACAGAAACCTTAGGAAACTCTAAAGAGACACACCACAAACACACTCAACACACCTATAGACAGTATGTACACATTGTTACTATGCATGAGATCAAGCATAATATTTCTTTAGGGACAACCCATTCCTAGGCTAGGCTAGTGGAATTCCATCAAAATAGACTAACTCACACACACACACACACATATATTCAGTGTTTCCGTGTTCCTATTATACTTTCAATAATGTGATGTGTATTGAAATTTATATACATTCAATGCAAATGTTTATCTAAAACATTATTAGAAAGCACATCTGTCAATGTATTTAGATTTATAGAAATGTGTTCATATTGTAAGAAATCGAAATGTCTTTCTAGAAGGCGAACCCTTAAAATCATATGCAAGATGGTAGGACATATAACCGAATAAAAATTAGCAAGTTGCAGTACCATGAGTTGTGAGTCAAGTCTGATTAATAAATGACATATAACATGTGAAATAGCATCAGACAATAGCTCGACCAATGTGCTATACTCAACGATGTTGTTGGTAGAACAACCAATACAAATCCCCTGTAGACTTACTAGATCTCCATTTGGAGAGAATATACCCACGTTCCGGAAGATAGGTCTCGAGTACTACGACTAGCACCATCAACATAGCCAAAATATGATTCAAGGGGTGCCGACATCTGCAAAACAAACATAAAATGGATCAACATAAACCCTAGGAAACTCTAAAGAGACACACTACAAGCAAACTCAACACACCTATAGACAGTATGTACACAATGTTACTACTCATGATATCAAGCATAATATTTCTTTAGGTACATCCTATTCCTAGGTTGTTCCAATGGAATTCCATCAAAATCAACTAACTCATAGGCCCCTTTGGCAAGGAAATGCTTGAAAATATATGGACCTGACCACATAAGTTGGAACTTTCCTGATCCTAACTTATCCGATTGTTGGTCATATAAAAGAACAAGGTCTCATTCTGAGAAGACACGAGGCTTGACACTTTTATCTTATTGTGCCATGATATGTCTTTTATTAGATTCACTAGCTATAGAGGCATCGTGCCATGTCTTGTCTAATTAGGTTAGATGTAAAAGATTGTAGATAATCCTATAGATTCACAAGCTCATGTAATCTACTAAAACAAGAGACAAGAATCTAATTCTACTCTTTACAACGAAATCACATAAAGATCGAGCAAAACAATAATCGAGAAGAGGAAGAACACCAATGACACATAACACAATAAATATCCAGGGAAATATACTGCTCAAAACCCCACTATCTGTATTGCATTAATCAGAAATCCAAGATGATAATACAATGCTTGTTCTCACAAGAACAATCCCATCACTTAGTAAAATCAATCTCCAACTCAAAAGCAAACTCTTGGCCAACACTTAGCCAATTCTCCTTGTCTTCGAGTCCCTATTTCCTTGCACAATTCCTATGGCTAATTAGCCCATCTTAAAGGGAAACCAATGCATCCAAAACTAAGAAATCCCTTCAAGGACCAGTTCCTGATTGCATGCACTGTATGTACAACTCATAAAATTATACAAAAAATATTACATTGTCCTTGAACTCTAGTCTCAACTGGGTCTTTCTCAAAATCGACATGCATGGGTTTCTAATGAGGGAATCTTTCGTTAAATGGAGTAGCACTGGTTAATTCATTAGTGCACCAACTCACTATTAGCTCACTATCAGTTCCTCAAACAGTTTGGAACTAATCTAACTGAACTTGACTTGGTAAACTGAGTTATCTAATTAAAACTCACAATTAACTCCTCCTAGACCCCTATAATATAGGGAGAACATATACATGATTTTAGAAAGACTTCCAACTTGAAATTCCTAAGCCAATTAAGTTAATTAAACTTAATTAACTATTTACAAGTTGCTATGAGAATAGAATTCGATTTTAATTCTTAGTTTAATTCAAGGACAAATTAAATTGGAATTTTTGGATTATATTTTTATCATTTCTTGTTTCTATTTTCAACAAAGGCATTCCTCTTCTACATAAGTGGTAGGAAGAATTTCAAAAACTAGTTTCGGTGACAAAATGTCACATTCAGTTGGAAGGATTGCTTCAAGACCATAAGCCACCCAAAAGGGTGTAAATCTAGTATCAGTCATCACTGAGGTTTAGTATGCACATAAGGCAATATAAATGAGCAAATTCATTCTGATTTATGGACGCCTACCATATGTTGAAGCATTTTTTTTGGAACTTTATTGATAGCCTCAACTTGTCAATTAGCTTGAGGATGGTAGGGAGTGGAACTTTCATGGGAAAGTCCCAACTTATAAGTTAGTCTGGTCATCATATGATTCCAGAAATTGATGTGAAAAAATGTATGTCATAGGGTTGCAATATGAAACAACCATAGTTTTCTGGAACAAAATGTAATAGATGAAACTTTTGACTGCTTGGACGACCACCAATGACAACTTTTATATGTAGGTATACCTGATCTCAATATCATTTAGATTCTAACTCAAATAATATATGGGGGTGTTATATCCCTACATCGTCTTCTTGGACCAATACCATTGCTATAGTAGAAATGGTGGCAACAAGATATAGGAAATAGTCGCGTTGGTGATCAAGGGGATATAATAGATATTTCCAAACCAGTACATATTTCAGGGCATTAAACGTTTTTAGAGATACGTTATCCCAATGGAAGGGAACCCCTTTTGTAAGCAGGCGAGTAAATCCTTTGGTCAATTCAGTGTAATTACGAATGACTCATCACAGGAGGTTAGATTTCCCTTGAAGTCGTTAAGGTTGAATGAGCGAAGAAGGTGCATGAAAGTTGATGATTGTCTTTACTTTTATAGGATTGATATGAATTTCATGTTTTGAAATAAAAAAAAATGATAATCTAACCAGAACTAACACATAACACACATTTTTGTGGTTTCAGTCGAATATTATAGTGTCTGTAGACACCATAAGAAAATTGCCCTAAGATGCATCGAGTGATCAAACTAATATTTAGAATGAGCAGGGAGGTCATCCAAATAAGGCTGCATGATGTGCTTAATATCATGAAATGTGTAATCCATTTCCCATTGAAAACTGGCCCCAACATTCTTCAGTCTAAATAGGAGTTTCCAGTAGGCAAATGTATCATAGGGAAAAATAAATGCAGTCTTAGGTTGATCTGCTGGGAGAATGTTGATTTGATTATATCCAGAGAAACCATCAACGAATGAATATATTTCACAATGATCACAGTCATCAACAATCTGGTCGATGAATGGGGTTGGGTAATTGTCCTTTGGACAAGTGCGATTCACATCCTGATAATTGATGCATACACAGATTGTCCCCTGTTTCTTCATGACAAGGAAAATATTCAATACCAATTGGTGAGAGGACTGGGGTAGATGAAACCAACACAAAGGATTTTTTCAACTTCACTCTTTATTGCGACAACCTTCTTTGGATGGACCAAACGGAGGCACTACCGGACTGGTTTAACATCAGGATACATTTTAATCTTGTGCACTACTATGTTTGGGTAAATACTTTGCATTTCCTCATAGGTATAGGAAAAGACATCATGAAACTCCTGAAATGGGGCTTTATAGGTATCGATTTTGGATGGAGATCAAAAGGAACCAATGTGTAGATTTTTTACAATGCCCGGTTTGACAAAGATATCAAGATGTATCGTCTCTTCACTATTCGAGAGATTCTTCTCATAATCGACTTCATGGATAGAAACAGAAATCGTAAAATACTTGACGACATCGAGTAAATACACATCACTGAGATTATCCTTAATGTAATATGATAACGAGGAACAATGGGGATGATCATCCCACGACGCATCATTTGGCATCATGATCTCCATGATGATCTCATCAGTAGAGAATATACAAGAGAATGGATCAAAATATGTGCCACAATACAATGATCGATCAACCCAATTGATCAAAGAGAAGGTATGAGCCACACAAGCCAAATAAATAGCTTTGTAGTCAAGTTCAATGGGGCTCAACGACATTCGGTCACCAAAACTACAGATGCTAATTTCGTTTGGCACAATCCATGGATTGGTTTGGATAGTAGAAGATGATATCATATTGATATAAGAAATTGAAGATGAGCTATCAAGAAGAGGAGGAGGAAGAGGAAAAAAGGTTCCTATGAGCGAGGAATCTTTCAATAGTCCAGCCCTGACATGCTGATAATGATGTAGAGTTTCCCCTACAAGTGGGACACTTTCAGTAACATGAGAATTAGAGATGAAAAAGGTGAGTTGGTTGATGACCCAAATCCCACCTTTATGAGGAAAGGAGATCATACGGAAATAATTTGAAACAATTGTGGCCATGGCATAAACCCACGTGCGACCCAATAGAAAATTATAATCGAGAGGTTCGTTAATAAATTCCACTTTTATGGATACAGTATTGCACCCTAATTCAACTTGTAAGGAATTCATAATACCACAAGGTGTATATGTTCTCCCATCAAAACCCTTCAATGTGGTACATGAATGGCTCAGTTGAGGTGAACCAATATTTTTCTAGCAAGACGTAGACATGATGTAGGTTGAGGCTCCTTCGTCCATAATAGAATGATGGATGTTATTACCATGGACGACAACCTGAATGATGAAGGCTAATTGAGTTGGAAGGAGAGGGGTATCATTTTCATGACTGAAAACAACTAGGTTGGAATCCAAAATATCCACACATCCGATAGCTTAAAGCAAAGCCTTTTTTTGGGCAGGGTAGTTTCTCAACACCTTGAGGGGCGACATAGCTGATGGAGACTCAGCGAAGTCCTTAACTACATTATAATTTTGAGTTGCCCTGGCATAAGGGTTGAAAGAAGACTTATGAATAACTCCCTTCAGAGGCTTAATAGTTAACTCTGTAGGAATTGTGGGCAGACGAGGATGGGATGGAGGTGATTCTGAATTGGCAGGTTGATCAGTAGCTTGACCAGTCGGAGGATTCACATTACCATAGTCTTTGTTTTGAGTAGCCACCATAACATCAGATGTATGCTTCATGGAGGAGAGCATTAAAACCTTGTTAGAGGAAGATGGGCCCCGAGCAACCAAATGGGTCTCTTGATTGGGAAACGGGTCGGTCAACACAATGAGAGAAGTGGAGGATTTCAAAAATTGATTGCTTCTGCATGGTGAGGATAGTCATGAGTAAAGCTCTCCTCGTTGTAAATCAAGCATGGGTAGCAAGGTTTTCGTTTCTCATCAAAGGACTCATTTGTTTGTTTACCCTGTAATGAATAATATTTCTTATTTTTTCCTTTTCCTTTCTTCTTACTTCCTGGTTGTTGTTGAGATTTTCCTCACTATTTGTGAACTGCAATAACCAATGATGCCATCAGAAGCATGCGATTCTTTACCAGGATTGGGAGGAAAAACGTTGGAAGGTCTCGAAGCATCTAGTATCTTCTCATAGACAGTGTCATATTGGGTATAGATGAGGTCCAAATATTGAGCATAAGCAATTACTTTCTCTTCAGTCACAACTCCACTTTTGGCTACATCCTTTGTGATAGATGGCAACAAGGATTTAGTGAACCATTCCGCAAGAAATTGATATGGAACATAAGTATTAACCAAGTGGGGACAATGCCACCACTTATGAATGTGGTTTGAAATGTGAGTGGCTTTAGTTTGTTTAAAGTTGGTTAGAAGTTTCATTCCAGTTTCATATCAGATCGATAACTAGAAATGTGTAAGGAAGGTGGTAGCCAAGGAACTGAAATCATGAAACGAAGCCCTAGGTAACTCAATGTACCATTTAGTTGCGATACCTATAAGAATGCATTGGAAAAGACGCAATCGTATGGAATCATCATTAACGATGTTTGAAGAACACCACAAATGATACACATTAGAGGAAATTTCAGCCTAAAAGTAGCCGCCTAAGGAAAAATAATAAAATAATAGTTAAAATCATAAAATAAGACTTATGAATTTTGGAGGGAAAATAAGAAAACTACTTTTTTTATTTGTATTTTTGGCTTATCTTCTTAAAGGTTTATTGAAATTTTAAGTGTAGACACTCGTTGGATGTGAAATTAAAATTTGCATCCAATGAGTACCCATCATGGATACTTTTAAGAAGACTCACATTGATAAAAATTTAAGATACATTAAAAAACATGTTGAACACGCTTTTTTAATGTATCTTCAATTTTTATCAATGTGGGTCTTCTCAAAAGTATGCATGATGGGTACACATTGGATGTGGAATTTAATTTTTCATCCAACGAGTGTCTACACTTGAAATTTGAGTAAACCTATAAGGAAATCAACCAAAAATACAATAAAAAAAGAAGTTTTTCTTCTTTTCCCTCCAAAATATTTACGTGTACCTCTTTTTAAATTTAAAATGTTTTCATTGGTTTACATATTATGAAATGGAAATTACATGAAAATTTCATGGGCACTTTTAGGATAAAATTTCCTCTAATGTCATGACATGGGTTGATGGGTCTTCTCCAAGATTCCCATTGAATTTTGGGATATCAGATGGCAATTTGGTGGGAATTATCGGCCTCCAAGGTATATGAACGATGGGATTGTTGATAAGTTGTGTCAAATCCGGTAATTTGAGAGTCTCTAAAAAAGGTAATTGTTAGTTAATATCTGATGGAGGATAGCCTGGTGGTGAGCACTAGTATTGTAGCAATAATGCTACAACTCCTGAGGCTTCCTACTTTACTTTTATCAACCCGATAGTTCGTAGCAAACTTGGAAGTGACAATGCGGTATGCACAAGTACTAGCTCTTACTGCAGGTTGTCACTTGGTCAACTGGCGCAAGATCACTAGGAGTTCAAGCCAACTTCTATGAGTTTCTAGAAGAAGCTTTTAACTGCGATGAAAGAAAGATAACTCTACAAAGGCTATTCTACTTACAGAAAGAGAAAGAAGACTGGAGTGTAAAGCAAACCCTAACAAACCCTAATTTTCCCAACTAACCCTACTTTTGCAGAAAAATGGATGAAAATTGATGAAATGAATGCCATTGATTACTAAAAAGGTAAATTACATCTATTCAAGCTATTCCTAGAAGAAAATGAGAAAATAACATTTTTTGCATTTTTATGTGTTTTATGTGAAATTGTTATGCATGTGATTTTGTCTGTTTGTGACTATGGTAGAGGGTTCGTGGTGATGGAGGGCGGATTTGGTTTTTACAGAGGTGTAAGAAGGTGTGGAGGGGTCCTAAGAATCCTCTGGTAACCTTCTAAAGACTTACCCTACAATCGGACTTCGAAAAATCACTCACAGGAAATTCTACAGGAGGTTGCAGGGGATCTACACGAGGATGTCGAGAGCTATTTTTAGAGGTTTTAAGAGTGGAAAAATGGTGGAAAAGGGTAACTTAAGACTAGAGGGATGTGTTGAGGTGTATGGGGCTTTACAAGGAGGATTAGGAAAGTAAATGATGGTTGGATTTGTTCAAATGAAGAGAGGAAATCTTATGGAAAAAGTGCAGAAATTAGGGCAGATTCGTGAAGGATTGTGAATGACTTGTGAAACTTGTGAGAAATGAGATGATGCTGGCTACTTTATTGATGTATTGTGAGCTGATTTGTGTTGTAAGAGATCTGCACATCTAACTACCGAAACTAAGCAAAAAAAAGACTAGCTGCGCCAAGAAAACATAACCATATCTCTTGTTAACCTAATTTATGACCTAGAAACATAAAGTGCTGAACAATACCTTACGAATAGAAAATATTGCAAAGAGATTTATTACAGAAACATGAAATAATCTTGGCAAAATGAATCTGAAGCAACCTTTTAACTTTTCACATCAAATCATCACATTAGAAATTGCATGGAAGAAGCAAAACTGTGTTTTTGGTGGCAGCAATGGTGCTTGACCTCAAATCATGGTCCTAGGAAGGGAGAAATGAGATTAGGGCCTGTTGTTGGCATTTTTGAATCTTAGCCTATCACTGTATTAACCTACTTCAGCAATTGAAACAAAAAGCAGCTATGCAAACCATCAAAAGCAACCTATTCTAAACAAGGTAAAATGAATCTATGTAACATAAATTAACTCATGAATTGAAGCAAAAACATATAAGTACAAAGCAAGAGGTGTTGGGTAGCTTGGGTTGGGCCCTAACCCAAGAGCTTCAGCCCTCTAAAAGAAATTAGTGCTGGCTCAGAAAATATGTCATCTCCATTATTAAAATAAAAGTCACATTACATAAACTGTTCACAAAAATAAGCTTGAAAATGAGCTGAACAAGAGCTGCACAAAAGTGCGAAAATTATACTAATAACTAGCTAAACTACTAAGGCTCTAAGTCCCCCTACTTATACAAAATGGAGTCCCCTAACAGTCCTCCTAAAATCAAGGGGCTTGGCTTCCTAGAACTAGAGATAGACAACAGTTCTTCTTAACTTGCACGACTGCCCCTTGGATGCATCAATGTGGCTGTTTGTGCTTCGAGTTTCTGATGGAGGATTCGAGGTAGGGAGTCATAAATGAGGGGGAAACCCTCCTACAAATCCTCTCCCTTTTTTTCCTCGAATATTGACTGCCAAATTCTCATTAATCCTTTGACTTTGTCCAAAATTGACCAAAAATCTACATAAAGCACACATTAGACTTCATGGCATAATAACTAACCCAATTCAATCTATTAGCATAAATATAATAAAAAACATGCAATAAACTAATGAGAATGGTGGATTAAGCTGAGTTAGGAGGAAAAATGAGCCCATATAATTATCCATTTATGGGGCTCATCATCACCCCCCTACTGAATGTGTTGCTCATCCTCTGAGCAACTAGTCCAACTCCTCATCCTTGATGGCCCTGATGGTCTCCCTGACATCCCATACCTCTGATATGAGATCCTCTTCCCTATCATGGAACCAAACCTTTCTGTCCACCTCTTCCCACTGCTGTCTTTCTTCTTCTTCCTTTGTGCCCTCTAGCAGTCCTAGTAGTAGTGGGGGACTCAACTTGAGGCCAATCCAATTGACCTTCAAACTTTGCATAGAGTGCTTGTACAGTGGCACTCTCCTCAATGCTTCTTTCATCCTGGTTGGGGAGTGATACTCCCTGATCTGTAGGCTATGCGGCAGTGTGTTCCACCTTCTCATACAGGCATGAATGCAGTCATCTCCAAGCAATCTCTCCATGTCCTCAAAATGTGAAATAGCCTGGTCCTGATCATTGATGTACTTAGGGGCACTTTGAGGATCAACTGCAAGTAGCTGGTGTGTGCTAATGAGAGCCATAGGGTCTGATGGCTCTGCTCTAATCATTGGGGGCTCGTTCTGTTCTTTTGCCATCAACTTCTTGATTTCTGTTGCCCTTTTCTCCTCATGACTCATCCATGATGCCATGGCCATCAGATGTAAGTCTCCTACCCTAGCATTGAGGTCCCATATGTTCATATCAATGAGGGCCATGTTATACAAATAAAACTCTGCCAACTTTGCCTTGTCTTCTATTGAATTGTGGTCACATAGATCCATGAACTATCTATAGTCCTGAAAAGGCATGGTGCCTCTCTATGGCAGATTCTTGATTTGAAACTGTAGCCACTGATCTTTGAGGTATACTCCATATGATTTGGTTGGTTTCATGCACTATAGTGCCTCCATAGCCCAGCTGGCCATGCATGCTAATTGGGTTTCCCTTTCTTGCAACTCTTTTCTTAACACTTCATTCTCTGCTTCCAAGTGAGATCTTCTGATGGCTTCTGTATGTCTTACAGTTCTCAATTCCTTACCCATCTCTCTCAACTTGTTCTCCATGTGTCCAATGTCCTCCACCCATTTGGACTTGGCGATCTACATCCATCTATGGCTCTTTATCCTTTCTTTTTCTAGTTCAAAGAAAAGTGGGACTGCAAATTTCTGTGGAATAATTTTTCCTCCTTCAAGAAGGTTGTAATAAGAGCCTAAACTAGGCTAGGGGTCAGGTTTTTGTATCTCTGCTACCTCATCCTTCCCTTTGGTCTACTCTTCTTCCCTTTTCTCAAGTTTCTCAGTCTCTTGTAGCTTTGTTAGGGTCTCTTGTAGAGCAGTTTGTGCCTCCTGTAGGACTGTTTTAGAGTCCTGCAGTCCTATTCTCTCCTTCCAAGTGGAAGATTTAGGGCTGCCCCTTTCATAAGTGATGGGGGCTTTGGAATGTGATTCTTCCCTTTTGACAGTAGGGGAATCTTCAATGATGATAGGCTCTTTTGAGGGTGGCTGTGGCTTCCCTGTTTTTATTTTGGTGCTTTTTTGAGCCCTAAAATACATTGATGGTTTCCTTTTTCTTTTTTGTTTGGGATTAACTGGGGTGCTGAGTGCAGCAAGAACAACTTCTACCTCCCTTTCTAGTGTCTCAGGAGAGACTTCTGTCTTCTTTGCCCCTTTTTCTTCTTCTTTTGTCTTTTATGCCTCTGCTAGTTTTGTCTCCTCTAGCTCTGTTTGGATTTCCTTCTCGTCTTGTTTAGTTTCTGCCTTCTCCAATTTACTCTTCTTATTCTCTGATTTGGTCTTTTTATTCTCTGATTTAGTCTGTTTCTCCTATGATTTAGTCTTTTTCTCTTTTTTCCTAGGTTCCTCCTTCTCTGCTTTGGTCTTTCCCTTCTTTGTTTCAAGTTTTTCCTTCTCTGTTTTGGTCTTTTTCTTCCCTGTTTCAGGTTCTTCCTTCTCTGTGTTGGTGTCTTCTTCCTCTGTTTTGGTTTCCTCCTCATCTTCCCCTTTTTGTTCTTCCCCCTCACTTTCATAAGGACTCAGGTCATATGTGAGGGGTTTTATATCATCCTCTCTTGTCATATTTCTGAAAATTTCCCAGGCTATGGGCATTATGAAGGTGTGGAGGGCTTCTTCCACCAGCAGTTTAATTAGTCCATGGTGAGCCAATTTGTCTGGAACTCCTGCCTTCAATTTGAAGATGGAATCTATAAGGGACTGTAGGAGAAAATAGGGAATACTAAGTTTTTGGGGTGTGGGAATATCCATGCCATATCTCAACTCATGCAGAAGTCTGAAATGATAACCATAAACTATGCTATATCTCCCTTCATAGGAAATGTACTTGAGTATTTGGCAACTGACCTCATCTCAAGGGTAAGGTATGCTTGTTCTCCTGATGCCATTTTTGTCCTCTACAGGATGCTCATTTGGTTGGATGAAGGTTTTCTTGGCAACTTGACCAATGGCTTTTCTTCTTTGCTCCAGGGTAGTCCAAGTGGAAGATTGGTAACCCTATTGATAAACTCAGGGGTGATTTCCATGGTGAGACCCGTAAAAGTAACAGTGGCATGGGTCTTTGAGTTGGGTACCAAGGAAAGGGCAAACTCCTGAGTCACTTCTTCATCATACCCTCGAAGTTTTTCGGAAAATGACATCCAATTGGCTCTGGTAAAAAGGGCTACTGCCTCAAGATGTTCATGGAGCCTAACTGAATTTAGGGGTTCCTTCCTCATGAATCCCCCTGTCATTATGTTTATAATATTTTGGAATACCTCAGGTGGAGAAGGAGACAACAATTTTTTTGCAAAAACAGGAAGCAGAGAAAAAATTGTGTTTTTCTTTAAGAAACAGGCAAACTTTTTAATGCAATTCCTCTTCTTTTTCAGGCTTAAATCTTCCTTAAAATTGCATTTCTCCTTGTACATATTAATATCCAAGGTGGGTTTGTACAGATCCTACCTCTTTAGGCCTGAATTTGAGCAAAAATCCCGTGTTTGCTCTTGTAAAACTGCTTACTGGCCCTCCTGTTGAAATGGCTGGAGTTTCTCCTATAGAATCGGTTATTGCTCCTGTAGAATGCCGATAGAAGAATGATGGCCGGGAGCAATGGAGAATGATGGTTTCGAGGTTGTGGGGTGACAAGGAGCTTGCTACAGCTAAGTGGACAATGATGGAATGAAAGACAAGGTGGTGAGAGTGTTTTGAGGAGGAGTACTTATGACTGTTTATGGATATTTCTGGTGATGGAGGGTGAGCTAGCGAAGTGTACGTTGGCCATCACATTAATGGCAGCCCACAGATAAATCAGGGTATGGTGGATCATGGTGCCATTGATGTGGACATCGACTATTGGGCATCTAGGGTCTAGATACTTCGGACAGATTACCTGCCCCAACATCAGGTCGGACAGTTGTCCTATGACATTGATGGTTGGGGCATCTCTCTTGCACCTGCCTGGATGCCTGAAGCACTTCTCTTCGATCATCTTGTTGTATATAGGCACATCCTTTATGGCTTGGAGAAGTGGTATCTTTACACATAATTGTTTCAATTCTCCCAAAAGTTCAGTTTCTTCTGGGGTAGGTTGTGTTGTTCTGGATAATCTCTCAGGAAAGAGTGGAATTGCTTTCAGTTCACTTTCCTATTTATCTTCCTCATCCTCCTTAGGGGGAGGCTGGCTATCTGGAAGAACCTTCCCAGATCGTAGGTTAATCTCCTGAATCTCCATAACATAGGTTGGGCATGATGGTTCCCCACTATATACTTGCCGAGCCTGTCTATTATTCGGGTTCGGGTTCGGTTGAGCAGGCGTTTGGGGTTGCCTTGGTGGAGCAGGAGGCAATGGTTATGATTGAGCAGGTGGTGGAGGCAAAAGAGTGGGAGGAGAGTTGTACTGGGGCCTCCACCCCTGATGAGGTGCATTCCACTGAGGCTGTGGCTGAGCATCAGAGTAAAATGAATGAGTAGCTGGTTGAGCATGATATTGAGATGGATATGACCAAGGAGGAGGTGTGGACCAGGAAGGATGAGTAGGGGGGCCCCAAGAAGGCATGGAAGTGGCTTGATTGGGGTTGTAGTATGCCTGGGATGTCCCTTGCATTCCCTGCTGGTAAGGTCTAGGTCCATGTGGCCTCCTTTGGTTTATGAAATAGAGTGGTTCAGTAGCTCCTTCGGCCTCTTGGTATACAACTTTAAGTCTGGGCAAGGAAGGGCATTTATTTGTAGGATGATCTTCTTCATAGATTGAGCACATCTCTATAGAGTTAAATGGGCATTCATTCCTAGGATGCCTTCTAGTGCACCTAGGGAAAAAAATGGCCAAAGGCCTCTCTGCTTCCTCTTGTTTCTTTTTGATATGTAAGGCATCCATTTTCATGGCAAGAATCAGTAGCATCTCACTTTTGAGGTCTTCCAACATGCTTCCAATTTCACCTTTAATGGATGAATTGGAAGAAAAGTTACTACTTCCAACATTTCTGTTTTCAGCCATTGGCTCTAGAGGAATGTTTTCTTCTTCTTCTCATATAGGTTCTTCAAATATTTCAGGTTGTTCTCCTAAAGGATATTCTGGGTCACTGCCACTGAAGAAGAGAGAAGGGTGGCTTTGTGATGTGGTGGGGGTGTTGGGTAGGAATTTCCCTGAATTATCTCTGTTCCTACGAGGCATGAAAGGGAATATTTTTTGGTTGGTTTTTGGTTCTTTTTCCCCACACTGATAGTACCTGCAAAATTGAAATTGATTGAACAAAACAAATTGCAACTAACTGAAAATGAACTTCTTGAAATGAAATTGCAGAACTGAAAAGAAAGAAAATGAAATGCAGAATTGAAAGCAAGGAAATGACTAATCTACTTTTGCTGAAATGGAAATTGCTAAAAGAAACAACTACTCTACTTTTGCTGAAATGAAATTTGCAGAATTGAAAATGGAAGCAAATGAAATGCAGAAACTGAAAGAAACAACTACTCTACTTTTGCTGAAATAAACTACTTAGCAGAATGTTGCGAATAGAAAATATAAGAAAGTAGTAATCACAAAATACTCTGGCGCTTCCTCAGAAACAACGCCAAAAAGTGGTGAGCACCAATATTGCAGCAATAATGCTGCAACTCTTGGGGCTTCCTACTTTACTTTTATCAACCCGGTAGTTCATAACAAACTTGGAAGCAACGATGCTGTATGCACAAGTACTAGCTCTTACTGCAGGCTGTCACTTGTTCAGCTGGCGCAAAATTACTAGGAGCTCAAGGCAACTTCTATGAGTTTCCAGAAGAATCTTTTAACTGTGATGAAAGAAAGCTAACTCTACAAATACTATTCTCTTGTAGAAAGAGAAAGAAGACTGGAGTGTAAAGCAAACCCTAACAAACCCTAATTTTCCCAACTAACCATATTTTTGCAAAAAAAGGGATGAAAACCGATGAAATGAATGCCATTGACTACTGAAAAGGTAAATTACATCTATTCAAGCTATTCCTAGAAGAAAATGAGAAAATAACATCTTTTTTGCATTTTTATGTGTTTTATGTGAAATTGTTATGCATGTGATTTTGTCTATTTGTGACTGTGGCAGAGGGTTGGTGGCGATGGAGGGTGGGTTTGGTTTTTTCAAAGGTGTAAGAAGGTGTGGAG